>BQKZ01000679.1:16227-41645 GCA_036244855.1 Temnopleurus reevesii
GTATTAAAAGTCACTGAATTACATTAGTAAACTTAACTGTTAATGAGACAGAGGAGAATATTTTCTCAATGAAACAGTTGTGTAAAATTTTAAAATCAGTAATAGATTACTAATTTAATCCACAAAAATATACGTGCCTCTTAAAGAATTGATAAAGGAAAGAAGGGAAAGAAACTATTAGCTCTCTACTTTGAAATGTGATTTGTCGAAATGATTTAGAATGTTGGAAATGAAAGTGAGAACCACAATTTTGTTTTAGTTCCAACAGGAACTAATCCTTTGAGATTTGGAATGCGTGAAGATCAATGAATGATTTTCTCTGAAAAAGACATTTGGTTAACTGTTTCAACAGTTTCAAGCAGTTTTTTTCGTTCAAATCTCAACTGAAATAATGCTATAAATTTGGAAGCTGTGGCTTATACACTACTCAAAGAAAGTTAGGTGTAACCTTGTAAATTTTTCATTTAATTATGGGCTCACTTTTCAGGATGTGCAGTGGAGTGAGAGAGATCATAAAGCAACTGAAATCACTCATGTGTGACAATGATTACAGTGTGTCTGATAACATGCAAGACAGTTTCATTTGGTAATATATCCAGAAATCTAAAACCTCATATAAAATGTATATACACATTCCATAGTGAGCCTTAACATAGTGTACATTCAAAATAAAATTTTCAGCTGGAAAGATAAAGGAATTAGAATATGAATCAGAATTTTAGAGCCATGAAATAGAAGTAATTCTAATCTTGCGTAATTTTATTTTGAACAGCTATTCCAGCCAGGATAATCAGCTTTGTTCCGCAGACGAGAAAGTTGAAAGTACTACAGGGTGAATCTGCTACGCTGGTATGCCAGGTTGAGGGACGACCAACACCAGCCATCAGCTGGATCCACAAAGCTACTGAGGTGGGTCATTAATCCTTTCATACTATAGGATGTGTTGCTAGAAAGTTGTAATACATTGAAAGTACTGCAGGGTGAATCTGCTATGCTAAGATGCCAGGTAGAGGGAAGACCAACACCAGCCATCAGCTGGATCCACAAAGCTACTGAGGTGGGTCATTAATCCTTTCATACTATAGGATGTGTTGCTAGAAAGTTGTAATAAATTGAAAGTACTGCAGGGTGAATCTGCTACGCTGGTATGCCAGGTAGAGGGACGACCAACACCAGCCATCAGCTGGATCCACAAAGCTACTGAGGTGGGTCATTAATCCTTTCATACTATAGGATGTGTTGCTAGAAAGTTGTAATAAATTGAAAGTACTGCAGGGTGAATCTGCTACGCTGGTATGCCAGGTTGAGGGACGACCAACACCAGCCATCAGCTGGATCCACAAAGCTACTGAAGTTGGTCATTAATCCTGTCATACTATAGGGTGTGTTGCTAGAAAGTTATAATAACTTGAAAGTACTGCAGGGTGAATCTGCTACGCTGGTATGCCAGGTAGATGGAATGTGTTTTCATATAATCTTACTGTAATTTTTTTCTTCAATTGAGTGAAAAGCAAGCACAAAACAAACAAGATCATGTCAGGCCATTTTTAGAGGGTCGGTTGGTTGAGGGCATCAAAAGAACTTTTTTTTGGGGGGGGGCTGATGAAATTCATTTGAAGCATATGTTCCATCAATCTATCTCTTTCTACCTCCTCATACACAGTTGAGCAATGGCGACAAGCACACCATCAGCAGCACTGACGAAGAAGGGCGTCTAGTGATTACCAATACAGTGGAAGATGATACCGGTGGCTATAGATGCACAGCCTCAAACAGTATTGATGGGCAAGACTATCAGGAGGAAGAGACAGCACAACTCACAGTGCTAGGTCAGATTTCATTGTTTTCATGATGATGATTATCCAGGGATGCCATTGTAGTTCAGCTCGATTCTTTCTCCTCAGTGTCCCATCCCACCTTCCTTCTTTTTTTTTCTTCATTGAAGTATCTCGATTAGAAATTTTGAAAATAAAAATGCCCCTCCCTCAGTCCTAAATCAGGCTGGTTTCATGTGAGTGTTTATGTACAAATAAAAACTCAATAATAGGAATGATAATAATGATAATGATAATGATAATGATGATAATAGTGATGATAATACTAATAATACTAATAATAATGATAAAAATGATGATAATAATAATGATTATAATAACAATAATGATAGTGATAATAATAGTAATAATAATAATTATAATAATGATAGTGATAATAATAGTGATCATTATGAATGGTAATATCGCTACCAGGGTAGCTGCTTCGGATTTGCAAACTGTTATCCCAGCATGCCCTGCAATGTCAGAGCTCTTATTGCCCAGATTTATCGGATTCAGGCATGCAAGCATACAATTTATGCACATTTTCCACTCCCTATGGAGTATTTAAGCAGGGTCTTTCAAGGCGCTCAATGTTAAATTGACCACATTACAATCATCTCCAACCTGTCCCAAACTAAACCAGGGTAGAATGCAGCTCAATGGGGATGAATTTCTTACCAAAGTACATGAAAGCCATGAGTGGGATTTGAACTCCCAACCCTCTGGTTGAAAGGGGAGAGTCAGAGCCACTGCACTACAATGCTTCCGCTTGCTCTACAGAAGGCATAAATTTGATGGAATTGGAAGTAATTGTGTTGCTGCATCCATCTCACTGCAGGCAAGACGACCATTAATCCTGCACCGTCTGATGTGACTGTACGGGAAGGACAAACAGCGAGATTCCAGTGCGAGGTTGCCTATGATCATGAGCTTGACAAGCCTGAAGTGCACTGGATCAAGGAGGGCAGCTCAAACCAACTTCCAGCTGAATCAGTATGATTAATCACAATTATTATAATAAATATATCTTTATTAGTCATCCCTAAGAACTCTATAAGCTAGAACAATTACACTGGCTTGAGCAGTGTAGCTGTAAAGACTGTGAGGACCCTCATGTCTGCGCTTTATTCCATGATTCAAGTCAATGTATTTTTCACTCCTGAACATGTATTCCTAAACACAGCACACATAAAGGCTGTCTTAATATATACTTACATAGAATGGTGATGCTCATTTTTTTTCCAAGCCAGTATATTGAATTGTAAATAGAATAAAAAATGCAAATATTGTGAGCCGTTTTACTGTGAATATAATTTTCCTGGATGATAGCCATGGAATTGCTGTTACAGATTTTCATGGGGATTTCATAGGGATTTCATTTAAAAACAGAATGAGAGTTGCAGGAGACCATTAAGAATTCCTTGAGTAACACTCTTGTTGGTTAGTGTTTCTCTCTAAAAGCTAGTATTTCCATGTTGATTTTTTGAAAAAAAAGGTTTTTAGTAATTATCATTTTAAAAAAATATAAATTTTATGATTTTACAAA
Source organism: Temnopleurus reevesii (assembly GCA_036244855.1). Classification (NCBI taxonomy): domain Eukaryota; kingdom Metazoa; phylum Echinodermata; class Echinoidea; order Temnopleuroida; family Temnopleuridae; genus Temnopleurus; species Temnopleurus reevesii. Next base: position 19,591 of record BQKZ01000679.1, read on the forward strand.
ATCTATTTTCTCACCATCTGACGGTTATGAAAAACTACAATGTTCTTGCTAGAAAGTTGCAAGTGATCACGAATTAGATGCAAATAAGTTCAAAATTTAAATGCACATTTTTAAGTGTGCACTGTCTGCTCCTTCGACAAGATACACTTCTACAAAATGGATTTGATTGGCCCATGCTGGCCAAGTGCAACTTGCAATAGAGTGCAACTTTCTTGTAGCAACCCGTAAGATTGCATTAATAACATTTTCATTTTTTTCTATAGGACAACATGCTGATCTTGCGTGATACTGATTACTCTGATTCTGGGAGATACACTTGCGTTGTGCGGACAACAGTCGATGAGAGTGCCGGTACTGTACAGATGGTCAATGCATCAGCTACCCTTATTGTCAAAGGTATATCTTCGTGTTATTTTAGGATGTCTTTATTCATTTATTTATTTATTTAAAACGGTTTAAATCACAATACCTTTCACGGCCTAATTATGGCCGGATTGCAGATATATATACAAGAATACATATAATGAAAAACGAATGATTGAACAGCGAAATAGAATGTAGGTGTATGCATGTACATTAAAAACTTGATTTGATATTTACAATTAAGAATTAATATTTTCAATTAACGTAAGGGCTTTGAAAAACATGTCCTCTCGCTGTATCATCCCTTTTGATGAAGATTATTCAAAACTATGTATTTGAAGGAAAAGAAATGAATTCTGTTTCTATGAATGAGGTGCCACTTTGTGACATTTTGGTGTCCATGTTATGTTGTGAAACCACACATTTTTTTCATGTTTCACCAAGTTACGAAAGAATTTTAGATCAACTTTACGCATGACTGGTATCAGTTCTTGTGCTGAATAATTGAGAATCTCGCCTGTATTAGATTTTCTTAAAGTTGTGCATGACTAAGAATGATTAGAATTTGAATTGAATTGAATTAAACATTTATTTCCTTTTTAACAGACATAATCAATGCAAAAACAACACGACAGAGTAGTAAAATCAAAGGAGGTGTGTACCCTGGAAGCATAGCTTGTGTTGAGATTGCCTTAACAACAAACAAATTTGAACAAAATTATCTTTTTAAAGTGTAAAGAGTAAAGAAAATAAATTTGGTGAAACACCGTCCAAGTGAATAATGAATACTGTCTGTATAGCGATTGTGCTATGCAAATGGACCTATTATTATTATTACTATTCTATTGAATTGCTATGAAATCCTTGACAATTTGTTTGAATCCATTTCCTGTAGGTCGCCCCGACCCTCCTCAGAACTTGATACTGAGAGTGCAAGAGTTTAAAAGCAGACTGGGATTGAACTGGGATGCTGCTAATGACAACAATGCTCCCATCTTGTATTACATCATCCAATACGACACCAAGTGGCCAGACAAGCACTGGCAATTCCAAGCGGTAGGTTCCGTCTGTCACATTGTGAAACGAATCAAGCGTATGGACAATTCCACCAAAGTCTCCTTTACGTTACACCCAAAAAAGCTGAATCTCTTAAATATTATTGATTGAAATTCCTTGAAATTTAATCTATCTGAAGCAAATAGTATCTGTGTCACACATAATAAATTTTTAGGAATTCCATCAAGATATACACTCGCTGTTCACGTAATGGACTTGACAAAGCCGTTGAATTGCCCATATGCAACACAATATGTATCTATCTTTGTGTGTTTTCTTCCAGATGAAAAATAAAAAATGCAATGAACTGCTGTAAAAGCTAGTACTTTAGCGTACATATTGGTGTAACGCTGTAGTCGAAATTTTACATTTTCTTCTTCTTTGAGAAACGTTAACAAAGTTTAGATATTTTGCTTGAGTAAAGCATAACATAGTAGGTTCTGTATTCATTTTGGAAATAATCTTGTTGAACCCTTTTTCTAAATTTGTCATTAATTCCTTTTCAAAGTTCTTTATACACAAAGTGAATGAGGAGTTGTCCGCAATTACGTCACAGATTCTGCCAAATTTGGCAACCATGCGGATTCCCATCAGCAGCATGGATCGCAATATCATTGAGAATTTAAAACTTTTGAACGGATCATCCAATTTTACTCAAATTTTCACAGTTTATTCATCACTTCATTCTATGAAAGCATGATAATCCCAGCGGTTGGTTCCCCTTTACCAAGTCAGTCCGAAAATGATGAGATTTCTTGTCCTAACAGACCTTGAGATAATTGTACCAGATGATATGGTACTCTGCTCTGCTTTCTTAAGATTTTGCCTAATGTTTTTAGCTATATGTGTCCTAATTTTCAAAATTTCTTTTGACGTAATGTCACATAAGTTTTTATCTATGCAAATTTTGATATTCCACACAGAATGAGACGGCTGATACAAGGACTTCGTACCGTGTCGCGCTTCAGCTTCAGCCGTTTGTGGATTATAAATTCCGAGTGATCGCTGTCAATGAGATTGGAGAGTCGCAACCGAGTGCGGTGATTGCTCCAGCTGACGCCGCTGATGCGGTTGCACCTACCAGAAACCCAACCGCTGTGAGAGGCAGCAGTACCAGTCCTGACTCCATTGTCATTCGATGGGATGTATGTAGCAATCAATCATTCAACATTTATTTCTCATATTTTACAATTAAAAGTATAAATGTAGCAATAATGCATAGGATACCAACAGTGAATACATGTGTAAACATGAAGAGTTTTATGAGGCAAGATGGTAACTCATTAAACAGTAGATTAAAGGTAGAATACTTCTTTTGCAGCCTAAAAATTTGACTTTCCAAGATTGTTGTGTTACGTTGAAGAGTACTAAATGTTAGAACTTATCACCAATCAATTAAGCACAAAGATTTACATGATAGGCGCATTTATAGTTATTCCAATAATAATTCTTCTATTCGGGCCTCAAACTTATTGATCGTGCATTCAAAATTCAAAACAGCCGTCAATCCCTCGTTGACCAATCATGCCAATAGCGCAAGAGTCTCTCTCAGTGCGTATTCCGCATGATGTGGCAGTGTATTGAAGTGCGCACTGTATGTGCTCATATGTTGTTTTTTTGTGTTTGGTACTGTAATACGCTAGGAGTATGGTGTATACCGTTGGTGTCAAGATGAATTCTGATAGAAAAGATTTTTATTTGAATTTAATATTCTGGACTACATTCGACCAAGATACTTCATAGAGGTTATTATTTTGACATATGTGAGGTACACAAGTTGTAAGCATAACCGTAATGTGTGCAAATGTAGTTTTCTACCTTTAAATGAAGGACTACATCAAGAAAACACTCCATGATGTAATGTTAGTTTATATCAGGAAATATATAAAATAAAGTGCAAAGTTAACATGATTTTCCAATCTAAAAGCTAGCCAAAAGGAATATACATGCATGAATGTCTGAAACAGGAAGTGCGCTCCTCAGCTGGGATGAGTTTACAATGGAAACTGCATTGCATACACAGTGCTTCTTTATTTGGATTTTTGGTGATGGTGAGAATTCAAGGGAAATGAAAATTGGAAAAGAGCAGTTACATAACTCAGGAAAGGGTTATACATGGATTCCTTTAGACTTCAATTGGCGATTATTACTTATTCAGTTCTATTTTTGTTTCACAAAGGGTTACCAAAAAAAAAAAAAAGTAAGTTAACAAAACTCTGAAAACTGTCCCTTTAAACTTAATATCAAGAGCTTCACAATCTTTAAAGCCCAAATATAGTTTGTGTAAAGATTAAAACATGTGAATTTAAAGGGATGTTTATCATGGCATATATATCTTACACACATATCGAGACCATAGCATAATTTTGTACGAAATGATTCTTTTTGAAAATTTGAATTTGACCGTTCAATCATATTTAACACCCTCTCTTTGTAATGATAATATTTTCTTTGATATCAGGCATGTGCAAGGTTATTTCATAGATTTGACAATAGAATGATAAAAGGGTATACACAAAAATTAAATTCTGAATCTTTCATCCGATTCTGTGCATGAGAAGGTGTCCTTTATCTATAAATAACATATTGAATAAGTCTCGGGGTACCCATTCCTGAGGTATTTTGCCCATTTTAGGATATTGCTTTAGCAAAACTCATACTTTTTTCACATAATCTTTTGTAGAACATGTACATGATAGATATCATTTTATGTAGGTTTGAAGACAATATTTGGGGATAAAAATTTGCATTTAACTGACCTTTAATAGTGCCATCTCTTGTTTAATTCAAATCTCTGTATGCTATTTGCAATTCAAGTTCAACTTAATGATTCAAATGAGAATTGAATGTGAAAACATATAGTTTTCATGGCATTAGCCTCTATCTTATTGAGAATCGTGTTTAAGTTTTACTTAATAAGTTCTGTACGTTGATTTAAAAAAACATGGATCAAAGTATACATTCTAACTCTACTCTTAACTTTGACAAAATATCTTTATAGTAGAGCAGATGTTATATTTCTTAACATAGTAGTAAATTGTCTTGAATATCTTCATTTCCCTCTAGGCAATTCATCCATTCTACTACAACGGGGATGGTTTCTATTATAAGGTTGAATATAGACCCACGGCAAACCGAGACGAACCATTTTTATCAGCTGACGTTCAACCAGACAACACCGATTCTAACCCAACCGGAGTAACCCAATCCTATATTGTGAATGCCAGAAAGGCTTACGAAGAGTTTGAGTTCTCGGTGAGGTCAGTGAACGATGCAGGCGAGGCACCGGACCCTCAAGTCTATACTGGTTTCTCTGGCGAAGCCGGTAAGTGTGAATCTTTATTGTGGAGTTCTCGATTTCATTTGTCATAGTCGATCGGAAGTAGAGATCAACCAATGTCACCACGTTGGCGGGTCATCGTTCCCTCCCAAAATCTGTTTGATTTCAGTCGACTCGTTTTAGATGATGTCACAATGATATGTACACATGATGCACAAACTTGTCTGTGGGCTCATCACAGATCAGTGACTGAACAAGAAAATTAAGGAATGCACGTCACAGATTATGGGAGGGTTTGTCAAAGGTCATAGCTGTGACGTAACAATGCGCAGCTGTGTGCAAAATGTGATGTGTACTTCTGGTCGATGGTGTGACTGTGACAAATGAAATTTTAACAACTATATTGCACTGCATTACAGATATGATACATACAGATATATTTTTTGTTTCCCGCTTCCCATTTCCCCCAATTTTGATCTCTCTCTGTATTTTTCTTGTACATTTTTCCTTCTCTTTGCTTTTCTTTTCCAAAAGTCAGAATTCCCACTGTCTAGCTATGAAAGCTGGAAAATGAGTTTTACTTTTTCCAATCAGGGAAAAGTCCAGGAGTTTGATAAAAGCCGTAAAATCAGGGAAAAATTCGGGACTTTGACATGATATTCATTTGATGATTGAGGTTGTGTTAAGATAGGAATTACTTCGACAAAATTATTCTTGAATTTTGAAAATCCATCATAAATAAATGGGAGGAGGGGTTGTCACTGTGGCTCAGGAGTTCTTCATGATATGGGAAATGCTTACCGTAATTGAATTGATGATTAAGATGATATTGGTGCATATTTTGCAATGACTCACTCTTCTTTTTCTCCGCAGAGCCTGGTGCCGCCCCATCAGGTGTTGCAGTAGAAGTCATCTCTGCAACCGAGGTCAATGTTACATGGGAACCTATACCACCTGAAGAGGCTAATGGACAACTTGGAGGCTACATTGTAAGTTTTTCAATCCCCATTATACCTAGAAAACTCAGGAAAACTTTGAAAATGAGTCAGGTAAAAATCAGGGAATTTGAAACAATATTCATTTGGCCATTGGAGATTCGCTGATATAAGTTGAAATGAATGAGTTACATGTACATTGACAAAAGTATCATGTAACTTTGAAAAATCCATCAGGAAAAAACAGGACTTTTGTTCTCAAATAGTGGGACCTTGTGTAGGGCTTTGTGAAACAATTACACCCATATAAGAAAGGTTAGCAGAAAAATATCTTCCTGAATTTTCCTTTATTTTTGAAACCTTAATCCAAATGATGACCTTTGCTCAACTGAACTGACAGTTGCTCATAAATTGACAATGCTTTCAACATCATCAAAACACATATCTCATTGAGAGCTAAATAGTGATGTTAAAAGGAGGATATTTGGATCAAATAAATTTCAGTAAATAATGCAAATTTGCAAATGATGTATGAACGAAATCAGCTATGGGGATTATGAAAGTTTCATCTTGTATTCATGGCTATAATCGTCTCTGGATCAACTTCTCAAATATTTCATCTTGTAGGTGTACTACAATATAAGGATTGGCTCTGGTGTTAGTAAGGAGACTTGTGTCCAGTCACCATGTATCGTAGGAAACCTGCAAGCTGCGACCACTTATGAGATCTATGTGGTAGCTTTCACTAATGCCGGAGAAGGACCTCAATCAGATACTGTTACCGTTCAGACAGATTCAGCACGTAAGTCAATCGGGTATAGTCGATATCAAGTTATATTACCTGGCAATACCGATATTACGAACTTAGTATATTGATCATCTATTTTCGACCTCCACTTCCTAAACATCATCACAAACCTCCTTTAAATTTATGATATTATTCCCCCATTTATATATGATGGCTAACATAAATGGGCCTGATGATTGATTTCAGCAAGTGTCTAAGTCCCCCCCCCCAAAAAAAATAGTCTGGTTAAAATACATGTCCTTGACACCCAAAACGAAGAAATTAATTCCCAACTCCAGCCAGGAAAGCAGCGATGTTGTATGTACTGGAAGTCCATAGGAGCGTTCGCCTTATGAATTCAAAGTAACTTGGATCCCGATTCAAACATCGATTTTATTAAGCCAGTGTTAACACTAGAGAGATGATTAAAATTGTGATACAGATTTGCAGTTTAAGTAAAGCCATTGCTGTATCAAAACAATTACTGCACTTATATAACCTCATGGTGAATATCTTCAATTACATCAATGTCCAAATCACCCAACCATTTGCATTATGGTTGACAGCTGATATTTCAGAATAATCACACTTCAAAGTGTGATTTGGATATTGATCCAAATCACCAGAAAATTGTGTCCACACTTCGAATTTGGGTGATCCTGTCAATGATGTTTGAACATAGATGTCAGGATTTCAGTAATTCACTGTAGTGTGAACGTCCCTACTGTTCCAAGATTGTGAGGCAAAATGAATAGGGCCCCATATGCGTTTTTAGAACTACTCACTATAGAGAGAATTGTTAATCACTCTGGACTTCAAATCTAAACCTGCTCATTTTAATTTTGGATATTTATCTAAAGTTGATCCCATAAATGAGCTTTGAAATTATGGACATGTGTTTGTTTGAATCTTTGTCTAGGTTTAGAGGATACTTTAATACAAGATGGCATGCAAGTGTGTTGATGTATTCTAATATTTTTTCCTGCAAAACTTTAATTTACTTCAATAATCTCTATTTTCCATTGCGTTGAACATTGTAGATGTGACGTGTGTGACACTTTCTGAATATCAATAATTCTTCTTATACTGCTCCATGTTATCATCGAATTTAGAAATTGGATCCCTCAGTCTTTTCAAAGCTGCTTTAAAACACATCTATCTCTTAAAAGTTCTATTTAATTGATTACTTCTGGTGTGATATTTTAAGTGTTTTTTATAATGTATTGTTTTTCTTGAGTGCCAAAAGCATCATAGCCTGGCGGATACCAACGCTATATACTATGTAATAATTCATTCATTTTATTATATTTTTTTCATTCTTGCTTCTCCACAGCACCCGGTCCTGTACACAAGTTGAAGATTCAGCCATACTCATATCGTGTGGCTTTGGAATGGCATAAACCAACTCTACCCAATGGAGAGATCACGGAATACAAAGTTAAAATCAGTTCTGGTGAGTTCCAGTTCAAGTTCTATTTTCATCTCCTTACGAATCATATATACAAAATAATACAATGGTATTTTACCATCAAATCAAGGAAATGTTAAAAAGAAATTTATAACATAATCTAAACATATATATTAATTTGTACATAAAAGATTAGATGACATAGAATTTTGCATAGTTTTTGTAATTTAGTTATGGATTCAATGGAAATGGAGGAACCCATTGTGTACAGGGCAGCCACACTCTGTGCCTCATCATCTGAGGTGCAATACAATGTTACAACTTGGTACCGAGAGGGACCTGGCAATTGTGAATGACGTGGCTCTTACATGCACTTTACATTGGGAAATGGATGTGTGATGAGTATGATATTGTGATATAATGCAAAGTGCCTTGTGCACTCAGCAGAGTGGGTACCTGTACTCTATAAGTTGCATCTAGTATTATTATCATTATTGTAATATTATGTTTTGGCCCTATTCTCTCTCTCTCTATCTCTCTCTCTCTCTCTGCTGTAGTGGATAGCGATGGTGTATCATTGGGTGAAGAGGAAGTGGTGGTTGTGAATCCCTCAGAAGAGGGGCCAATGGTCCTAAGATACGATGAAGTCGAACCAGAAACTAAATACCATATAGAGGTGCTAGCCGTCAATGACAAGGGTGATGGCGAATCCATCACGGAGGAACCAACCACGTCTAAACAAGGAAGTAAGACTTTATTTTCATTTATTAGACTTTAAAAATGTAGATCTGTAGTGATCCAGATGAAGGAATTGATGTGAAACAAGCTGATGTACTCACTAATTGCCTTACTTGCATGAAAGTAAATGGGTACGAAATTAGGAGATGACTTTCGCATGCATTCTGTCATTTTCTAGTGTGAATGTTACAACTAAATGCCACCAATTGTTACTAACGAGTCAAAGGAATGCCAGATATAGTCTGTGGCAAGAAATATGCATGAATTTTAATCCAGTAAACTGGCCTATTTCTATCATTCATAGAGGTCGCTTGTTCTTTCTGCTTATGTACAAGGAAATTCAAATCTCTCCTTATAAAGGAATATAAATCATCAGTATTCCATTGTCTAGTAAATTCCATGCTACAAGACTCCTTTTTGAAACATTTACACTTCATCAATCCAACTTGTGATATAAAGATGCAGTCGGGGTATCTCATGTAATTTTTATATCACAGTGTTAAATGTTTGGAATGTGCAATTCTTGAGTGGATTCCCACCTAACTTTGCTTCAAAAAAGGCACTGTAGGATTCCTTGATGTTAAACACAAAGTTTTGTGTCACACTTGATGAGGTCAAAGGTCCATATTGCATCCTCACTTCTGCCTTAAACATGAAATCGTGTGTCAAACATGATAAGGTCAAAGGTCAATCCCAGTCACTCATATGTAGCTGTATTTCTATTTCCTTACAGAACCTCCCAAGCCACCCGTACCAGAAGTATCGATCGGTACGGATCATGCTAACTTCACCTGGGATGTTGCCAATCTCGTCCCTACAGTACAAGAAGTACAAATTCTCTACAAGGAGAAAGGTAAGATAAATCCTTGTTTGTAATGCTTGCGTAGTATGGCCAAGATTTCTTTTCCTCTTGCATCCTTATTATCGTGGAGGCATTGTGGTGTAGTGGTTCGGACTCTCACCTTTCAACCCGAGGGTCGTAGGTTCGAATCACACCCATGCTGTTAATTTCCTCCAGCAAGAAATTTACCCAAATTGTGCTGCACTCAACCCATGTTAGGTGAATGGGTACTTGGAGGAAGAATTTTCTTGAATGCAGTGAGTTTATGTATACTGCTAATTAGAGAAAAAAAATATGGCCTCAAAGTGAACCTTTCATAATATGTAATGATGTGCTGTAAATGATAGAGTTTGTGGTGTATGATAAAAGAAGATGCAAATGTTTGAAGAACCACACATTAAAATTCAATTTGGAACTATTTATTTTATCATCATACTGAAAATCAATTTCTTTGAATTAGTGCATTTGTTATGTGATAATTCCACCACAAGCAAACCTGATGCTGATGGTACTGCTTATGATGATAATAATGCTTATGATGATGATGATGATGATGATGATGAAGCCGATGATGATGATGATGATGATGATGATGATGATGATGATGATGATGATGATGATGATGATGATGATGATGATGATGAATATGAATGATGATGATGATGATGATGATGATGACAGTGATGAAACCGATGATGATGATGATGATGATGACGACGACGACGATGACGATGATGATGATGATGATGTCTTTATTATAGTTTATTTGCACTCATGATAAGTGACCTAATTTTACAGATTATAGCAAAGAGACAATCAATCTATTTCTTCTGAAGGAAAGCACAGCGTTTTCAAATATTTAGTAATGATGATCACATGAACTTAGCCCACTTGACATTCTGAGCCAGTAGAGTACCAAATCAATGACACCCTAATTTTATTTCCACTATTTGTGATTAAAGATACTTTATTTGGATATAATATAACCAAAATCATCAACAGCCAAAATTTGGTGGAAATTGGTCCATGGGTTGTTGAGTTATGGTCATTTGAATACATTAATTGCCCCATTAAACACTACAAAATGAAATATGAACTAGATCACTTTTACACATTGATCAATGGGGCTATTTATGTGTTCAAATGGTAGTATCTTGACTCCTCATCAACCAATATCAAATATTGTGGCTGTTGATGTTTCTGTTCATGCCAAATCATATACAATATTGAAAATAAAGAATTTCAAATTCATTTTTCCATGATGCCNGCTCAATGGGGATGAATTTCTTACCAAAGTACATGAAAGCCATGAGTGGGATTTAAACTCACAACCCTCTGGTTGAAAGGGGAGAGTCAGAGCCACTGCACTACAATGCTTCCGCTTGCTCTACAGAAGGCATAAATTTGATGGAATTGGAAGTAATTGTGTTGATGCATCCATCTCACTGCAGGCAAGACGACCATTAATCCTGCACCGTCTGATGTGACTGTACGGGAAGGACAAACAGCGAGATTCCAGTGAGAGGTTGCCTATGATCATGAGCTTGACAAGCCTGAAGTGCACTGGATCAAGGAGGGCAGCTCAAACCAACTTCCAGCTGAATCAGTATGATTAATCACAATTATTATAATAAATATATCTTTATTAGTCATCCCTAAGAACTCTATAAGCTAGAACAATTACACTGGCTTGAGCAGTGTAGCTGTAAAGACTGTGAGGACCCTCATGTCTGCGCTTTATTCCATGATTCAAGTCAATGTATTTTTCACTCCTGAACATGTATTCCTAAACACAGCACACATAAAGGCTGTCTTAATATATACTTACATAGAATGGTGATGCTCATTTTTTTTCCAAGCCAGTATATTGAATTGTAAATAGAATAAAAAATGCAAATATTGTGAGCCGTTTTACTGTGAATATAATTTTCCTGGATGATAGCCATGGAATTGCTGTTACAGATTTTCATGGGGATTTCATAGGGATTTCATTTAAAAACAGAATGAGAGTTGCAGGAGACCATTAAGAATTCCTTGAGTAACACTCTTGTTGGTTAGTGTTTCTCTCTAAAAGCTAGTATTTCCATGTTGATTTTTTGAAAAAAAAGGTTTTTAGTAATTATCATTTTAAAAAAATATAAATTTTATGATTTTACAAAATCTATTTTCTCACCATCTGACGGTTATGAAAAACTACAATGTTCTTGCTAGAAAGTTGCAAGTGATCACGAATTAGATGCAAATAAGTTCAAAATTTAAATGCACATTTTTAAGTGTGCACTGTCTGCTCCTTCGACAAGATACACTTCTACAAAATGGATTTGATTGGCCCATGCTGGCCAAGTGCAACTTGCAATAGAGTGCAACTTTCTTGTAGCAACCCGTAAGATTGCATTAATAACATTTTCATTTTTTTCTATAGGACAACATGCTGATCTTGCGTGATACTGATTACTCTGATTCTGGGAGATACACTTGCGTTGTGCGGACAACAGTCGATGAGAGTGCCGGTACTGTACAGATGGTCAATGCATCAGCTACCCTTATTGTCAAAGGTATATCTTCGTGTTATTTTAGGATGTCTTTATTCATTTATTTATTTATTTAAAACGGTTTAAATCACAATACCTTTCACGGCCTAATTATGGCCGGATTGCAGATATATATACAAGAATACATATAATGAAAAACGAATGATTGAACAGCGAAATAGAATGTAGGTGTATGCATGTACATTAAAAACTTGATTTGATATTTACAATTAAGAATTAATATTTTCAATTAACGTAAGGGCTTTGAAAAACATGTCCTCTCGCTGTATCATCCCTTTTGATGAAGATTATTCAAAACTATGTATTTGAAGGAAAAGAAATGAATTCTGTTTCTATGAATGAGGGGCCACTTTGTGACATTTTGGTGTCCATGTTATGTTGTGAAACCACACATTTTTTTCATGTTTCACCAAGTTACGAAAGAATTTTAGATCAACTTTACGCATGACTGGTATCAGTTCTTGTGCTGAATAATTGAGAATCTCGCCTGTATTAGATTTTCTTAAAGTTGTGCATGACTAAGAATGATTAGAATTTGAATTGAATTGAATTAAACATTTATTTCCTTTTTAACAGACATAATCAATGCAAAAACAACACGACAGAGTAGTAAAATCAAAGGAGGTGTGTACCCTGGAAGCATAGCTTGTGTTGAGATTGCCTTAACAACAAACAAATTTGAACAAAATTATCTTTTTAAAGTGTAAAGAGTAAAGAAAATAAATTTGGTGAAACACCGTCCAAGTGAATAATGAATACTGTCTGTATAGCGATTGTGCTATGCAAATGGACCTATTATTATTATTACTATTCTATTGAATTGCTATGAAATCCTTGACAATTTGTTTGAATCCATTTCCTGTAGGTCGCCCCGACCCTCCTCAGAACTTGATACTGAGAGTGCAAGAGTTTAAAAGCAGACTGGGATTGAACTGGGATGCTGCTAATGACAACAATGCTCCCATCTTGTATTACATCATCCAATACGACACCAAGTGGCCAGACAAGCACTGGCAATTCCAAGCGGTAGGTTCCGTCTGTCACATTGTGAAACGAATCAAGCGTATGGACAATTCCACCAAAGTCTCCTTTACGTTACACCCAAAAAAGCTGAATCTCTTAAATATTATTGATTGAAATTCCTTGAAATTTAATCTATCTGAAGCAAATAGTATCTGTGTCACACATAATAAATTTTTAGGAATTCCATCAAGATATACACTCGCTGTTCACGTAATGGACTTGACAAAGCCGTTGAATTGCCCATATGCAACACAATATGTATCTATCTTTGTGTGTTTTCTTCCAGATGAAAAATAAAAAATGCAATGAACTGCTGTAAAAGCTAGTACTTTAGCGTACATATTGGTGTAACGCTGTAGTCGAAATTTTACATTTTCTTCTTCTTTGAGAAACGTTAACAAAGTTTAGATATTTTGCTTGAGTAAAGCATAACATAGTAGGTTCTGTATTCATTTTGGAAATAATCTTGTTGAACCCTTTTTCTAAATTTGTCATTAATTCCTTTTCAAAGTTCTTTATACACAAAGTGAATGAGGAGTTGTCCGCAATTACGTCACAGATTCTGCCAAATTTGGCAACCATGCGGATTCCCATCAGCAGCATGGATCGCAATATCATTGAGAATTTAAAACTTTTGAACGGATCATCCAATTTTACTCAAATTTTCACAGTTTATTCATCACTTCATTCTATGAAAGCATGATAATCCCAGCGGTTGGTTCCCCTTTAACAAGTCAGTCCGAAAATGATGAGATTTCTTGTCCTAACAGACCTTGAGATAATTGTACCAGATGATATGGTACTCTGCTCTGCTTTCTTAAGATTTTGCCTAATGTTTTTAGCTATATGTGTCCTAATTTTCAAAATTTCTTTTGACGTAATGTCACATAAGTTTTTATCTATGCAAATTTTGATATTCCACACAGAATGAGACGGCTGATACAAGGACTTCGTACCGTGTCGCGCTTCAGCTTCAGCCGTTTGTGGATTATAAATTCCGAGTGATCGCTGTCAATGAGATTGGAGAGTCGCAACCGAGTGCGGTGATTGCTCCAGCTGACGCCGCTGATGCGGTTGCACCTACCAGAAACCCAACCGCTGTGAGAGGCAGCAGTACCAGTCCTGACTCCATTGTCATTCGATGGGATGTATGTAGCAATCAATCATTCAACATTTATTTCTCATATTTTACAATTAAAAGTATAAATGTAGCAATAATGCATAGGATACCAACAGTGAATACATGTGTAAACATGAAGAGTTTTATGAGGCAAGATGGTAACTCATTAAACAGTAGATTAAAGGTAGAATACTTCTTTTGCAGCCTAAAAATTTGACTTTCCAAGATTGTTGTGTTACGTTGAAGAGTACTAAATGTTAGAACTTATCACCAATCAATTAAGCACAAAGATTTACATGATAGGCGCATTTATAGTTATTCCAATAATAATTCTTCTATTCGGGCCTCAAACTTATTGATCGTGCATTCAAAATTCAAAACAGCCGTCAATCCCTCGTTGACCAATCATGCCAATAGCGCAAGAGTCTCTCTCAGTGCGTATTCCGCATGATGTGGCAGTGTATTGAAGTGCGCACTGTATGTGCTCATATGTTGTTTTTTTGTGTTTGGTACTGTAATACGCTAGGAGTATGGTGTATACCGTTGGTGTCAAGATGAATTCTGATAGAAAAGATTTTTATTTGAATTTAATATTCTGGACTACATTCGACCAAGATACTTCATAGAGGTTATTATTTTGGCATATGTGAGGTACACAAGTTGTAAGCATAACCGTAATGTGTGCAAATGTAGTTTTCTACCTTTAAATGAAGGACTACATCAAGAAAACACTCCATGATGTAATGTTAGTTTATATCAGGAAATATATAAAATAAAGTGCAAAGTTAACATGATTTTCCAATCTAAAAGCTAGCCAAAAGGAATATACATGCATGAATGTCTGAAACAGGAAGTGCGCTCCTCAGCTGGGATGAGTTTACAATGGAAACTGCATTGCATACACAGTGCTTCTTTATTTGGATTTTTGGTGATGGTGAGAATTCAAGGGAAATGAAAATTGGAAAAGAGCAGTTACATAACTCAGGAAAGGGTTATACATGGATTCCTTTAGACTTCAATTGGCGATTATTACTTATTCAGTTCTATTTTTGTTTCACAAAGGGTTACCAAAAAAAAAAAAAAAAGTAAGTTAACAAAACTCTGAAAACTGTCCCTTTAAACTTAATATCAAGAGCTTCACAATCTTTAAAGCCCAAATATAGTTTGTGTAAAGATTAAAACATGTGAATTTAAAGGGATGTTTATCATGGCATATATATCTTACACACATATCGAGACCATAGCATAATTTTGTACGAAATGATTCTTTTTGAAAATTTGAATTTGACCGTTCAATCATATTTAACACCCTCTCTTTGTAATGATAATATTTTCTTTGATATCAGGCATGTGCAAGGTTATTTCATAGATTTGACAATAGAATGATAAAAGGGTATACACAAAAATTAAATTCTGAATCTTTCATCCGATTCTGTGCATGAGAAGGTGTCCTTTATCTATAAATAACATATTGAATAAGTCTCGGGGTACCCATTCCTGAGGTATTTTGCCCATTTTAGGATATTGCTTTAGCAAAACTCATACTTTTTTCACATAATCTTTTGTAGAACATGTACATGATAGATATCATTTTATGTAGGTTTGAAGACAATATTTGGGGATAAAAATTTGCATTTAACTGACCTTTAATAGTGCCATCTCTTGTTTAATTCAAATCTCTGTATGCTATTTGCAATTCAAGTTCAACTTAATGATTCAAATGAGAATTGAATGTGAAAACATATAGTTTTCATGGCATTAGCCTCTATCTTATTGAGAATCGTGTTTAATCTTTACTTAATAAGTTCTGTACGTTGATTAAAAAAAACATGGATCAAAGTACACATTCTAATGATAGAAATAGTAAAACATTCTAACTCTACTCTTAACTTTGACAAAATATCTTTATAGTAGAGCAGATGTTATATTTCTTAACATAGTAGTAAATTGTCTTGAATATCTTCATTTCCCTCTAGGCAATTCATCCATTCTACTACAACGGGGATGGTTTCTATTATAAGGTTGAATATAGACCCACAGCAAACCGAGACGAACCATTTTTATCAGCTGACGTTCAACCAGACAACACCGATTCTAACCCAACCGGAGTAACCCAATCCTATATTGTGAATGCCAGAAAGGCTTACGAAGAGTTTGAGTTCTCGGTGAGGTCAGTGAACGATGCAGGCGAGGCACCAGACCCTCAAGTCTATACTGGTTTCTCTGGCGAAGCCGGTAAGTGTGAATCTTTATTGTGGAGTTCTCGATTTCATTTGTCATAGTCGATCGGAAGTAGAGATCAACCAATGTCACCACGTTGGCGGGTCATCGTTCCCTCCCAAAATCTGTTTGATTTCAGTCGACTCGTTTTAGATGATGTCACAATGATATGTACACATGATGCACAAACTTGTCTACTGGCAGAGATGCCAACCACTATGGATTTTCTGTATTTAGTACGGGAAATAGGTCCCAGTACTGGGGGTACGAGTTATGACCATAAATTCCGGGGTTTGCCGATTTTGAATTTGCACAATATTATTTTAGCACTTTTTTGTACGTACGTATATTTGACTACTGCAACACGCCTCTGACTCTTACTGTATCTAGCACACACCACTAACAGTGCGTGCAGTTGTGTTCGTGTGGTATCAGTGGACCATGTACGCCGGTGCCTACCCGAGCGAGCCGGCCCGGCCAGAGTACCGGTAACATCGACATATCACTTCTTCACGGCCACTATCGGAGTTACTGCTAGGCGTACGAATTCGGCCGAGTTTGAGCCACAAATTAGGCTAAACTGACGTTGGAAATTAAAATCGGACATCATGGCTTCCACAAGTTCAAGTTCGAAGACCAAAAAATGTACCAAAAAATTACGGACTTTTAGAGAGGAATATACCAAGAAATGGAACTGCATTGTTGCATCGAAGAAGAGTGCGAATCATGCAACATGCACACTATGTGCATGCGACTTCAGCATCGGACATGGCGGGTTAATGATGTGCAATGGCA
Source organism: Temnopleurus reevesii (assembly GCA_036244855.1). Classification (NCBI taxonomy): domain Eukaryota; kingdom Metazoa; phylum Echinodermata; class Echinoidea; order Temnopleuroida; family Temnopleuridae; genus Temnopleurus; species Temnopleurus reevesii. The sequence continues at coordinate 36,709 of BQKZ01000679.1, forward strand.
CATAAAAACTCAAAAAACAATCAGTCATTGGCGAGAGTGCAAGAAACTCATCTATGGACAAATTCCTTGTTTTTAAGGATTCATCGGTGATCCGAGCAGAAGCCCTTATGACAAATTTCCTGAATGAACACAACATTGCTTTCTCAGCATCTGACCACCTCAGTGACCAGCCTGATTAATTAAAAAACTTTCAGTGGACTGATAGGAACATCCTGATTAGGATGAGTAGAACCCTTTCACGATACTGGCAGGTGACACTAGAGCAGAGTTCACACAAACTTAGGAACATACAGGTACATATATGGCAATGTTGACGTGTCCTGCTTGTGCGCGGAAATCACTTTTGCCATTTCAGCATTGCGCATAAAATTACTGATTTTGTCTCCAAATTACTGATTTTCAGCTTTATCATTACTGATTTGTGCTCTGTGGGGTTGGCATCTCTGTATGGGCTCATCACAGATCAGTGACTGAATGGGTAAATTAAGAAATGCACATCACAGATTATGGGAGGGCTTGTCAAAGATCATAGCCGTGTCGTAACAATGCGCAGCTGTGTGCAAAATGTGATGTGTACTTCTTGTCAATGGTGACTGTGACAAATGAAATTTTAAAAACTCTCTTGCAATGCATTACATATATGATACATACAGATATATTTTTTGTTTCCCGCTTCCCATTTCCCCCAATTTTGATCTCTCTCTGTATTTTTCTTGTACATTTTTCCTTCTCTTTGCTTTTCTTTTCCAAAAGTCAGAATTCCCACTGTCTAGCTATGAAAGCTGGAAAATGAGTTTTACTTTTTCCAATCAGGGAAAAGTCCAGGAGTTTGATAAAATCCGTAAAATCAGGGAAAAATTAGAGAATTTGACATGATATTCATTAGATAGATTGAGGTTGTGTTAAGATAGGAATTACTTCGACAAAATTATTCTTGAATTTTGAAAATCCATCATAAATAAATGGGAGGAGGGGTTGTCACTGTGGCTCAGGAGTTCTTCATGATATGGGAAATGCTTACCGTAATTGAATTGATGATTAAGATGATATTGGTGCATATTTTGCAATGACTCACTCTTCTTTTTCTCCGCAGAGCCTGGTGCCGCCCCATCAGGTGTTGCAGTAGAAGTCATCTCTGCAACCGAGGTCAATGTTACATGGGAACCTATACCACCTGAAGAGGCTAATGGACAACTTGGAGGCTACATTGTAAGTTTTTCAATCCCCATTATACCTAGAAAACTCAGGAAAACTTTGAAAATGAGTCAGGTAAAAATCAGGGAATTTGAAACAATATTCATTTGGCCATTGGAGATTCGCTGATATAAGTTGAAATGAATGAGTTACATGCACATTGACAAAAGTATCATGTAACTTTGAAAAATACATCAGGAAAAAACAGGACTTTTGTTCTCAAATAGTGGGACCTTGTGTAGGGCTTTGTGAAACAATTACACCCATATAAGAAAGGTTAGCAGAAAAATATCTTCCTGAATTTTCCTTTATTTTTGAAACCTTAATCCAAATGATGACCTTTGCTCAACTGAACTGACAGTTGCTCATAAATTGACAATGCTTTCAACATCATCAAAACACATATCTCATTGAGAGCTAAATAGTGATGTTAAAAGGAGGATATTTGGATCAAATAAATTTCAGTAAATAATGCAAATTTGCAAATGATGTATGAACGAAATCAGCTATGGGGATTATGAAAGTTTCATCTTGTATTCATGGCTATAATCGTCTCTGGATCAACTTCTCAAATATTTCATCTTGTAGGTGTACTACAATATAAGGATTGGCTCTGGTGTTAGTAAGGAGACTTGTGTCCAGTCACCATGTATCGTAGGAAACCTGCAAGCTGCGACCACTTATGAGATCTATGTGGTAGCTTTCACTAATGCCGGAGAAGGACCTCAATCAGATACTGTTACCGTTCAGACAGATTCAGCACGTAAGTCAATCGGGTATAGTCGATATCAAGTTATATTACCTGGCAATACCGATATTACGAACTTAGTATATTGATCATCTATTTTCGACCTCCACTTCCTAAACATCATCACAAACCTCCTTTAAATTTATGATATTATTCCCCCATTTATATATGATGGCTAACATAAATGGGCCTGATGATTGATTTCAGCAAGTGTCTAAGTCCCCCCCCCCAAAAAAAATAGTCTGGTTAAAATACATGTCCTTGACACCCAAAACGAAGAAATTAATTCCCAACTCCAGCCAGGAAAGCAGCGATGTTGTATGTACTGGAAGTCCATAGGAGCGTTCGCCTTATGAATTCAAAGTAACTTGGATCCCGATTCAAACATCGATTTTATTAAGCCAGTGTTAACACTAGAGAGATGATTAAAATTGTGATACAGATTTGCAGTTTAAGTAAAGCAATTGCTGTATCAAAACAATTACTGCACTTATATAACCTCATGGTGAATATCTTCAATTACATCAATGTCCAAATCACCCAACCATTTGCATTATGGTTGACAGCTGATATTTCAGAATAATCACACTTCAAAGTGTGATTTGGATATTGATCCAAATCACCAGAAAATTGTGTCCACACTTCGAATTTGGGTGATCCTGTCAATGATGTTTGAACATAGATGTCAGGATTTCAGTAATTCACTGTAGTGTGAACGTCCCTACTGTTCCAAGATTGTGAGGCAAAATGAATAGGGCCCCATATGCGTTTTTAGAACTACTCACTATAGAGAGAATTGTTAATCACTCTGGACTTCAAATCTAAACCTGCTCATTTTAATTTTGGATATTTATCTAAAGTTGATCCCATAAATGAGCTTTGAAATTATGGACATGTGTTTGTTTGAATCTTTGTCTAGGTTTAGAGGATACTTTAATACAAGATGGCATGCAAGTGTGTTGATGTATTCTAATATTTTTTCCTGCAAAACTTTAATTTACTTCAATAATCTCTATTTTCCATTGCGTTGAACATTGTAGATGTGACGTGTGTGACACTTTCTGAATATCAATAATTCTTCTTATACTGCTCCATGTTATCATCGAATTTAGAAATTGGATCCCTCAGTCTTTTCAAAGCTGCTTTAAAACACATCTATCTCTTAAAAGTTCTATTTAATTGATTACTTCTGGTGTGATATTTTAAGTGTTTTTTATAATGTATTGTTTTTCTTGAGTGCCAAAAGCATCATAGCCTGGCGGATACCAACGCTATATACTATGTAATAATTCATTCATTTTATTATATTTTTTTCATTCTTGCTTCTCCACAGCACCCGGTCCTGTACACAAGTTGAAGATTCAGCCATACTCATATCGTGTGGCTTTGGAATGGCATAAACCAACTCTACCCAATGGAGAGATCACGGAATACAAAGTTAAAATCAGTTCTGGTGAGTTCCAGTTCAAGTTCTATTTTCATCTCCTTACGAATCATATATACAAAATAATACAATGGTATTTTACCATCAAATCAAGGAAATGTTAAAAAGAAATTTATAACATAATCTAAACATATATATTAATTTGTACATAAAAGATTAGATGACATAGAATTTTGCATAGTTTTTGTAATTTAGTTATGGATTCAATGGAAATGGAGGAACCCATTGTGTACAGGGCAGCCACACTCTGTGCCTCATCATCTGAGGTGCAATACAATGTTACAACTTGGTACCGAGAGGGACCTGGCAATTGTGAATGACGTGGCTCTTACATGCACTTTACATTGGGAAATGGATGTGTGATGAGTATGATATTGTGATATAATGCAAAGTGCCTTGTGCACTCAGCAGAGTGGGTACCTGTACTCTATAAGTTGCATCTAGTATTATTATCATTATTGTAATATTATGTTTTGGCCCTATTCTCTCTCTCTCTATCTCTCTCTCTCTCTCTGCTGTAGTGGATAGCGATGGTGTATCATTGGGTGAAGAGGAAGTGGTGGTTGTGAATCCCTCAGAAGAGGGGCCAATGGTCCTAAGATACGATGAAGTCGAACCAGAAACTAAATACCATATAGAGGTGCTAGCCGTCAATGACAAGGGTGATGGCGAATCCATCACGGAGGAACCAACCACGTCTAAACAAGGAAGTAAGACTTTATTTTCATTTATTAGACTTTAAAAATGTAGATCTGTAGTGATCCAGATGAAGGAATTGATGTGAAACAAGCTGATGTACTCACTAATTGCCTTACTTGCATGAAAGTAAATGGGTACGAAATTAGGAGATGACTTTCGCATGCATTCTGTCATTTTCTAGTGTGAATGTCACAACTAAAGGCCACCAATTGTTACTAACGAGTCAAAGGAATGCCACTATAGTCTGTGACAAGAAACGTGCATGAATTTTAATCTAGTAAACTGGTCTATTTCTATCATTCATAGAGGTTGCTTGTTCTTTCTGCCTATGTTCATGGAAATTCAAATCTCCCCATATAAAGGAATATCAATCATCGATAGTCTATTTTCTAGTAAATTCCTTCCCCTCTCCCTATCACAAAATACAAATGAAAAAGCAATCTATTTTTACTACAAGTTTTGCGATTGATGTGTACAATATTAATATACAGTCAACAGTATTTGTTTCTTTGAGCAGGCAAATATTTCTGATCGCGCAATGGCGGAGGCATATTGTTCGACTTCGCGCGGTCGAGGATTCATCTAGTTGCTTTTAAAAAAGGCACTGTAGGACTCCTTGATGTTAAGCACAAAGTTTTGTGTTACACTTGATGAAGTCAAAGGTCCATATTGCATCCTCACGACTGCCTTAAACATGAAATCGTGTGTCAAACATGATAAGGTCAAAGGTCAATCCCAGTCACTCATATGTAGCTGTATTTCTATTTCATTACAGAACCTCCCAAGCCACCCGTACCAGAAGTATCGATCGGTACGGATCATGCTAACTTCACCTGGGATGTTGCCAATCTC
>BQKZ01000679.1:42170-74549 GCA_036244855.1 Temnopleurus reevesii
ATGATGATAATGATGATGATGATGATGATGATGATGATGATGATGATGATGATGATAATGATGATGATGATGATGATGATGATGATGATGATGATGATGATGATAATGATGATGATGATGATGATGATGATGATGATGATGATGATGATGATAATGATGATGATGATGATGATGATGATGATGATGATGATGATGATGATAATGATGATGATGATGATGATGATGATGATGATGATGATAATGATGATAATGATGATGATGATGATGATGATGATGATGATGATGATGGTGATAATGATGATCTGTTTCTGCTTGAGGAAAACCACATGGCTTTAAAACATTCATGTAATAATGATGATTGCAAAGCAGCAACAAATAGGGTGTCATTTATTGAGCAACTCATATCCAATCTGCTTAGTATTCATAAATAGCTCTCGTAGCAGTATTATTATCCTGAACTTAGCACACATATTCCAAGCCAATAGGGAATCAAAGTGGTGATATAAATTTTGTTTTCACCTTCCCTTATTAAAGATACTATATCTGGATTAAACATAACAAAGAAACATGGGGTGTTGAGATGTTTTTATTTGAATACATAAATTGCCCCTTTGTATATTACAAAATGGATTCAGTTTACAAAGAAATATGAACTAGGTCACTATTACACATTGATCAATGGGGCTATTTACGTATTCAAATGCCATTATCTCAATTCGTCATCAACCAATCCCAAATATTGTGGCTGTTGATGTTTCTTTTCATGCCAAATCATATACAATATTGAAAATAAAGAATTTCAAATTCATTTTTCCATGATGCAACTCTTCAGTCCTCAAATTTAAGTAGTAGAGTTTTACCTTTCCATTTTATTTGAATATGTTTCTTCTATACACTGATGTAAAATACTGGATCTACAAAATTGTCTATATTATTAAATTTGAATTTTATTTTTGTAAATTTTATGTTCTAGAAAACTCTCGGATTGCACTCTAATTAGCATGTCAAAATGGACACATTTTCCCCTGTATAATTCTGCTGATGAATGCCAGGCCAAATTAGATTTGTGTTAGAGTTTGGTTGCACAAAGGGTTGCTTTCAAATTTAGTCAAAATGCCCTGTAATAAAGAATCAAATTAAGGTTATGAAAGGGCCATGTTGTAGGTAATGAGAACAAATCACCAGTAGGCTTTTATGATGAGTATCTATGTGTTAGGGGAAAAAAATTGTTTGGGTGACCAAGACTGACCAAACCTCTCAAAATGGCTCAACCTGAACTTTTTTTAGCGTTTCACTCGAATTAAAAAATCAGAGCAAATTTATATAAAACTTGAGCAACATAAACTAAATGCATTTGTCAGAAAAATTATAAATAAACATGTGAAATAAAATTTGCATTCAAATTAAAAAAAAAATCAGAGTAAACTATTGGAAAACATGAGAAACATAAACTGAAAAGTATTTTTCAGTAAAATTATTAATAAGTGAACATGTGAACTAAAACTTGACAATTCATTTTCGGACGTTTCAGACGTTCAGGCTTTTTAATCTATTCTAAACCATATTTTCCACATGAAACGAGTTCCAAATAATAAATAAATAAAAAATCTGACAGACTGACGCAATTTTTCAAGAGAGTCGTTCTTGGGCATCCAAACAATATTTTTTTTTTTTAGCCTTAGGGATAGGTCATTTCTCACACAAGGCAAATTTTGCCAGAGCCTGAAGTACACGAGCTGGAAAAATAGCTTATACAGATGGTAATATTTCATGCACACGGCCGGATCCATTATCACAATGAGAGTAAATGGCATTACCGTTAGCTACACTAAGTCTCCAGGACAAAAGGCGTAGGGGTACACAGGCTTGAGGGCATTACAGGGGATTTTTATCTTGGGAGGGAAGGTTGCTCTATATTTTTTAGTAAATTTGATAACCATTTTTTATCTCTTTATATCACTTTATACTCTGAATTAGATGACTCACCCTCATTGTTTGATGCACTTTTGTCCCTGTCATAACAAAATTGAGAACTAGGTTCATTTTATTTTTTGGGGGGGGGGGTACTTTTTGTGTTCTCATTTGTTATTCTCAGTGTAGCTGAAACATACATCAAAATCCTTGATTTGATAGAGTCATTTTAATTCTTGAATTCCTTTGTTGAAATCTAACTACTCTAAAATGAATGACAGAACTGTTTTTTCTCTGAGTTTTCATAATGTACACAGCAAAATTTAAAAGAAGAAAATCTAAGCTGTTTTCAGAAATAGGTTGTTGTACATATGTAGAAAAAAATGATTGGAAGATAGGCAGAAATGTCATATATAAGGAAATCATTCCTTACTAATTACAATCGTATTGAATACCTGCATGCTTAATTGCATATGTATTTGATGATACATGATATTCAGACAGCAACATATGTCGGTTTAATGAATAATGATGAGATGCTAAAATAGCAGGGTGCATTAAATTCATCATGTGACATTCAGCTACCACATACTGTTACTGGCCTTAGCCAATAGATATTCTATCATCTACTTCATTTTGCTGCAGTCACATTGTTGAGACATACATTAGACTCAAATCAGATCTGTTGGGTTAAATATTATATGAATTATACAAAAAAATGAGGAAATTTGATTGAATGGAGAAGCAAATACATAAAGATTTAGTAGGATAGAGAAGTTTATTGGTTGACAGCCATTGTTAAGCGTTAAAGTAGCCGTTACAGAATACAAAAAATGGCTAGCAGTGTGAATAACAATAAATTGTATTTTTTGGGGCCATATTTTGACAACTTTTATCATGCTATGTTTACCATCTTAGGAAACGAATAGCCCATTTTCAGTGGATTTTACATAGTGATGTGATTGATTATTCATTTTATTTGAAAATCAACACAACAACAAACAACTCCAAGTAATTTTTTGTGTTGATATATATTATGTTGGGATCTCTACTCTGTGTGAGAAGCATAAACTTTAATTATCAAAGTGGTCTTGCCAACTGATTAACATTACACCCTTTATGAAGCACGCATTACGTTGCATACAGCGCCCCACTTTGATGAATCCAACATGTGCAATGTGTTAGGGTAGATGAGATTTTAATTGCTGGACTAATCTATGTTTTGCAAACATCTGTTTGAAATGAATATAATTCAAATCACGTAGATGCATAGCGCCATATTGATTATCGGAGGTGAAGTATTTGATATAGGAGGGATATCAATCGTTAATCATACAAATTATTTACGCAGAACTTTGGGCAAATTTGTCAAAATCAAGTATGCATTTACATCCATTAGCAATACTTTTGGAAATTTATAAGTGTTAATTTTTGCCATGAGTAATGGAATAATTAAAAAAAGAGATAACAATATTTGCACATACAATAAATTAAATGTATGTATGAAAAAAAGAGATTGTTATCTAAATGCACATATGTTTTGATTTGCTTTTCTAGATTTCAATTGAAAGTAATGTAAACTAGAGGTTAGATATGTACACATAAGCATACTACATGTAGGCATTGCACCCTACATTCAATTTACATAAGATGTTTGTAGTATATCTCTATTTACTTTGCATTTCAGAGCAAAATAGTACCAACCACCAAACAGACATGTGTATATAGGATTTGAATATGATGATGAATGCTGAGAAAACATGCAACAGTTTTATTTATTCTCATTTAAATTTCCTGCTTTGTATGGGATATAAGTTATTATTCAACAATGAATTTTCAACATGTTTTTCAAGTAGTAGAAATATTTCACATCTTAATATCCCATAGTTGCATGGTATGTTTTGTTATAATTTTCCTGCATCTTGTGCAGCCCAAAATTTCAGAATAAATTTCATATTTTCTTGTAAGTTCATTGCATGAAGACTGATGCATGTTATCATCAAGTAATTATGAATGTTATGACTCGAGATGCTGATAGCGGCCAATTTGTTCTCACAGATTCACTCTTAGTGCGCATATACACCATCTTGGAAAGTCATTATAGAATTTGATTAAACGAAGCTACAGCACACGCAGGTTGCCCGTGTCATGTCTCCTCGCTATTAGGAATCTAATAGACTTGGACGAAGACTCGGTCGCTCTAATGGTTTTCTCGGCTTGCTCAGATTAGGTCGCAGGGTTTGTGGTCAGTTGGGTAGATGGTGTTTAGGGTTTTGGCATGAAAGGATGTTGGTTTGTGAATATATTATATCAAATGTGAATAATATTGAAGAAAAAAGAGAGATTTTTGTACTATTCAAGAAAATTTTACGGTATAAGCCATGCTTGCATTCAGTACAACCCTTGGTACAACCAATTGAACGTTACCATAATCCCATATATCTTTCAGATATTTCAGCTATATACTATTTGCAATTATATCTTAAGTTTAATTTTAGCAATTAATCCATATACACTTCAAATGTAAGCAGATCTCATCTTTCCTCTATTAAGATTGATAATCATTTCCACTGGATGGTTTAGAGTTAATTGTGCTTTTTCTTGTTTAAAAAATTATACTTCTTATTCATGCTGTTTACTTTCTTCAATTACGAGGAAAAGGAATATGTGAAAAGATTTTATATCCAACTATAAATCCTGTGCTTTATTTTTTATAACCTTTAAATCAATTTGAAAAAAAACTAAATTCATAATATTAACAAAGTTGATGTTTAATGATAAAATCTGGGATATCAAAACATTTATTATCAAGCCCATCTTTTCTGTTCTCTGCTTGATTAGCCATCAATGACACCCATGCAAGAATTTCTGAGCTTTCAAACACTGCACCATCAGTTTCCTGACCTTCGTATTATTTTTGGCCCAGTTCTCTCCTGCCTCCCATCTCAGCCCTGTGTTATGAGCCACAGAGGTCCTATTCAATTTAATTACAGCAATAGGTAGAGAAAGATGAGTGATCTTGAATGACAGATAACCAATTAATGTCAGCTGGTGGTATGTGGTGATACTAAATGGAGTCTTATGCTACTAATATGTGGGGATTGAACATGTCTTCATGATCATTAGTTTCAGATAATTTAGAGCTATATTTCACCCTCACTCGAGGATGCAAAATATAAAATAAACTTTTTTTTAAAATCTTTTATCATCGATCTTCATTTCGCCTCTTAATTAGGTATGATGTAAATTATATCATTATCTGCTGACCTCTGTGAATCTATGATATTCATTCAAACACAGCTCTACAAATGTATATCCATTCTCTTTTAATCCTATCTTTTACATGATGTAGAAAAGCTGTTGCAACTTGACAATATTTCAATGTTATTTTTAGGTCACTTAAAACCCTTGTGCATTTTACTTCTATATTTTGATTTCACTGCCAAAAGAAAACAAACGAATATCAGTTTATTTGATTACTCGTTTCCTAATCATTTTGAAGATAGCACTGTTTTAATTTTTCGAAAAGTTTCTGATGCAAATGTGAGTCAATAGCTCAAGAAAATAAGTGTTTTCATAAACTTTTACAAAATACCTCATGCATACATAATGATCAAGGATGTTTCCTTGGTAATGAAAGTCTGTAGAGGTGTGAATGTAGCCTAGGGCTGAGTAGAGAGCTGTTTGTTGAATACCGGTCTTCTTTGTCTACTAACCCATTTTAAAATCGGTTAGCGATGATGTTGTAATGAGATTCTTTTCTTGTAACCATCTGGCTCCAGATGGCTTGTGATAAATGTAATGTGATGGCCTTCACGGTTTGCTGTATGCAAGTTGTATGCAAAATTATGGAATATGGTGAAATATTGTTTTTGAAATTAAACAGAAATATGCCAACTATTAATACTTTTGATCTAGTTATCAATTGTAAGTGCACTGGGAAATTTAAGAACTCTTAATACTTAACTTATGAATAATATTCGAGAATTACTTACTCATGTAATAAAAAAGAGAGATTGATATTGTGACAATAGAGTATTTTACATAATTAGATATATCAGCTGCCATATCTATTTTGTTTTTGCTCCTGATGTAAATAAATGTCATATTTATTGGTAATACGTGTGCAATATAATGTTGCTTGAAGATCCAGTCTTTAACATGAAAAGAAAAGAAGAAAAAAAAACATGAATGGCATGAGGTGTCACTTCAGCATAGCATATCTCATTTTGTTTTTAAGTGTTAATGTCTTTTTATTTAAAAAAAAAATGTTTTGGTATGTGGAATACATTACAAAAAGCACTCTAGTTTTTTCATTTCAATTCACATCTTTTCTCCCGTCAGTCCCATATCATCAGCTTTTTGTCTGTAGTTTTATGAATCGATAAGTGAAAACTGGGGCAAAGCTTTTTTGTGTTGATTATATTTCCATTTGAAAGTGATATTCGCTGAAAAATTTACAGAAGAATCATGTGGATTATTTAGCTTCCATTTGCTGTGATATAAATACTGATTTGTATATTACTGTACCTTGCAGCGTTGATGGTACACATTTCAGAATACATGTTTCAGGTGCTAAGTATACTGCTGCTGACCTATTTTGTTACCAGATATATTTGATATTTTGAGTGAAATAAAGGTATGAAACCGCAAGCTCTTGAGATATGATCCTATTCATTGAGACCACGGCAGGTTTTATTTTGGTAAAGTGATATCTTTTGATGGCAGTTACATTGTCTTTGTTCAGAGCTTCTTTCAAAATGAAATAGATACTATATTACTTGACTGTGTTTTTCTCTCTCACTTGCTCTCTTTCTTTATTTCTTTCTCTTTCTCTATCTCCTTTCCTCCAACATCTCTTTCGTCTCCCCTTCTATTTCTCATTCTCCCTCTCTCTCTCTCTATCTCTTTCCCCTCTCTCTTATTCCCATTTACCTCCCACTCCCATCCCTCCATTTATTACTCTCTCGCTCTCTCTCTATCTTTCCCTCTTTTTCTATCTTCCTCATTCCTAATTGTTTTTGTTTTTTCATTCCAATCCTTAAATAAGTGATCAATATTGCTCAATAGAGCATCTCCAGGAAGTCCTATTGTTTTATCGTTTCCTTTTTAGAGGAAAAAATGTTATAATGAACCCAGAAGCATTGAAGTTATATTGAAAACTAATTTCAAAGAAAGCTTTCAATTTAAAATATAATCATAGATATAATCGTTTACGCAGATTCAGGTATTAAATTAAAAGTGATGTTTACCTGACAAACCTATAATCTATATAGAACAGGATGGAATTTTGCCTATTTCATAAAGACATCCTATATAAAAACAAGGATGAACCAAATCAATATGTGAGTCATTGTGAAGCAATTTTGCACAACAATGCTAGGAACAACCATTGCTGGCCAAGCATTTTGACATCGAGAGATCAATAGGGATTTTTAATGAGGGAAAAGCTTGTTTGCATTACCATATCCTCTGCTTCGGAACTGAACTTGGTCAGAAAATTGTATGAGCAATATTGATTATCAGACTCTGAAGCAGTAAGTAGATATATTGTGGGAGGGAGAGGGGGATTGTTTCTTTATGTGTATACAAGCATCTAGACGTTCTGTACAATGGTATAAGTGATGCTCGTGCCCTTGCTATCATAAGTTGTATCTACTGGAGTATACATGCATACCACCAACACCACTACCACTAGGAGGAATCCCTTTTATGTGCTCAGCTGGTCTCACCTATACTCACAATCATTGTCAATGCAAACGCTCATCATCAACAACGACTGGCATAGTGATTGCCTCCACCACCACACTCACCCACACTCCCACACACACACACACTCTCTCTCTCTCTCACCCTCGCTCACTTGCCCTCCCTCGCTCACTCACTCATAACCACTCGCCAGTCGTCGCCTGCAGTCACTCCTTCGCTCCAGCACACCGATCTCTATTGTGTTACTCGCCGGCTCTACATAAATATATATATGATATCGATATATATGTGTCATGATAGCTCATATTGAGATCTGCCAGTGTGTGATGCACTGATATCAAAGGGATCTCCGTGGTATTTACGAGTGGCTGCTTTCTGGAGACTGAATTGGCACAGAATGTGCCACTAAACTAATTGCATATCTGGAGTTTTCAATATCTGGGGAGTTACCTACATGTTTGCTTCTCTGGTCAGTGGATTGTATATTGTTCAGGATTTATCCGTTGTAAACATGCATTCAACCTGCTGAGGGATACATCTACTTTTCGCTATCATCAGTATACCACATCGTTTGGGCAGAGTGGAGGATAATATTATCAGTTTCTGAGTGACCTGTCCTATTTTGAAGTCTTTTTGTCAGTCAATATCGGCCAGCCAGCCAATATATTGAAGAGTGGGCATACGGAACTGCCCGGGATCATTAATTTTTCCGCCTTACAAGCGCTACATCTCGTTTGCAACGAGGTAAGTTGCTCAATATTGGCTGCAAGGTACTTTAGATGGTCCCGAAACGAGCATTTAATAGTATCCTCACTTCATTGAAGCTATATTGCCTACGAGGTGTCTCATATAGTATCAACTCTCTATCTCACTCTCTTTACCTATTTTCCTTTTTTTTTGTCTCATATACTTGCTGTGTGCTTATCTATTCATACCTTCTGTTTATCCATCTCACACTTCTCCTTTTTCTAATACATATTTTTTCTTGCTCTCTCTCTCTCTTAACACACACACACACACACGCACATACACACACAAACAAATATACATTCACTTACAGTACCCTCCCCCTCTCTATCTCCTCCTCCTCCTCCTTTTCACCCTTCAACTTCAAGTTTACAGTTCTGTTCAGGAGAATACAACCTTTTTCGCTGAAGAGTATACATGTAGGCTTAAGAAGCTTAGTTCACATTGTAAATATGCTTTGCAAATCTTGTAATTAGTGATACCACTGACAAGACCATTTAAAACTTCTTAACACCTGCGTCTCTCCCTTACTTTCCCTTGCTTGATCTGTGATACATGCTGTTGGAGAAAGGAATGTAAGATGCTGTGATAAGAGATGAGATAGGGCTCTGGTTAATGTCAGAGGTAAAAATCATTGTCATCCAAGCACTATCTGACTGACTCTTCATCTGTCCTCATGCAATAGAATACCAGAACAAGACTCATACAGATCGATATGGTTCAAATTATTATGATCTAGTTCAGTGTTAGATAAAATCTCTATTTGAGTGGTTCAGATTTGTTTGATATTGTACATCTTCAAGTCATGTACAAGTAAACTTTAATTGGAGCAGTATGATTTCAGAGTAGATATGATTGTAAGACTATGTATAATGTATAGGTTTGGGGTATAGACTAGCTCACTGCAGCACAATCAAATCTTTCATCGTCACACCCACTCCTCCCCTTCCCCAAATGCCTTCTGATCAGGTGATCCATTGGAACAAAAATCAATCAAGATATATCATTGAATCTCTCATTCTCCCTTTTCCAATTTACATATTATTGTGGTTCAACACTTGATAACAGTCAAAACCTCAGACAATCTCTCTGCCATTCCTCTAGGAGCAAATCATAATTTCGGTGATTATGCTGGTATGCAAATTTAGATTTGTTTTTGCTACCCTACAAAGTTATAATTTTATACATGACGGTAGGAGTAAACACATTTTCTTTTCATACATGAAGTCAGAGCGAACCCACGTAGCGCTTTTGTACCAATGCTCCCCTCTAGGTATCGGTATCAGACTGACAATGATAATATTTGCACAGTCAAGTCTTTGAATGCCCTGTATTATTCTAATTGAAGGGAGTGCAGGGTCACATATAAAACTTTTAACCCAATTTGTAAAGATTTTGCTCTTGCGTGAAATAAGCTTAGGCTTCCCCCGTTCTACACCAATGTACCAATGCATTTATGTTGACTTTAAAATGGTGTATATTTCTTCTAATGTTAGGGACATTGTATATCAGATAAAAGATAGATAGATATTAGCAAAGTTAGCCAAAATTCAAAGAGCTGGATGAATGGTTTCATTTTGAGTGCACCATTGTCGTACAAAGTTTAAGGCGCAATTAAGCATTGTTGATCAGTAGAATATTTTATCATAATCATTATTTGCAAGATATGCATAATAAAACAAAAAAGTTTAAATAATTAAGGTTTTCAAGATTGCCTTGAAAAATGTAATAAGGTGATATGTGTTCTGAGATTCTGTTCATTTTTAAGCTTGCTGCAAATATCATCATAAAATGGATAATATTTGAAGAGAAAAAATAGGGCATGGTCCTACATACATCTCATTTTTAATATATTTCCCTTCTTTTTTCTTCTTTTTTTTAAACTTTCGCCTACTTCTGTCTTATTATAGAAGACATGAAAGGATATATTTCTTGATGTTTCATGTTCTTCGCTTCCTCTACCTAAGACACTTATATTCCTGAGATGTAGGACTGAGTAAACATAGGAAGTGGTGTTACTTGGAATCGGATGTAGAAAGAGAGCCGCACTTTTTCTAGACGTGTGACTGTATTGATTCCAATACGAGAGGCTCTGTCTATACTCTTAGCATGCATATTCAAGAGCTATAGATTATAAACCAAAAATAATATTGATACAGAGATATTATTCTTCTTTCTGGTTTTTGGCTGTAGTATTACTATTTGATGTAAAATGACACACTTCAATATTTGAACATGGCTGTGTGTAAATAGCTTTGAACTTGTTCGTCAGTGCGAGAAGAAATATTTGTCTCTTTTCTAATATTGGCATACAAAATTTCAATTATCCTGCTAGCCAGCAATTCAAATGGAGGAAAATGAATTCATTTTTTAAAATATGGATAAGTGGTTTAGTGGTTCTGAATCTTGCCTCTCAATTAGAGAGTTGGCAGGTCAAATTCCACCCATGGTGTTGATTTCCTTCATAAAGAAATTTATCCACAATTTGCGGCACTTGACCCAGGTGAAAATGGGTGCCTGGCAGGAATTTGTTCCTTGAAATGTGTGAGTGCCTGAATGGCTAGCTCGGAGGTTATAGACAGGCTAATGATAAGATACCTAGTATTAAGCGCAGTATAATGGTTGTTCTATGAAAATAGACTTATTGTTATTATCATTATTATTTAAGCAGCATGTTTGAATATAAGCATGCATAGACACCAATTCAGTGCTTATACTTACAATTGGAAAACACTTGCTTGTGATATGCACAGGAGAATGCTGGCAGCTGCCATTCTAAATGCAAGACAGTGTGCAATTTTAGATTTCATTGATTTATACCGAGAGCTCCTCAGATGTGTGAAGAGATCGCTTGAAAAATAGCAGCTGTATTTAATCTTTAATACAGACATGGTGATCAAGTTATATAGATAAACTGTGAACGATGGTAAAGTGTATGCTGTGATATAGTGCTCCCATATTTTATAAATATAGAAAGGTGATTCCTTTTGCAGTGAATCTTATTTCTGCAAATGGCTTGCTTTTAGATATATTTACAGCAGAGCATTTTGTTGAAAATGTGACATGAAAATAAAATTTCTTGAAAAATTTTGTAGATTATGTTGTCCTAGCTAAATAATTGATCAAACTTGAGAAAGGAAAACAAAAACAAACTGCTTAAATTGTCCTTTTAAATTCCTATAAGAATGATATTCGTACACAAATAAAGCATTTTTAAGCAAAAAGTAGGCCGCAAAACGAATCTGAAAAATTGAATGTGATGTCAGTAAACAGCACCAATGATGCCAAATGTTTTGAGGAGAATGCGGGAAGGATTAAAGGAAAATCAAAAGTAATGATAAAGAAAAGAAACTCAGGATCAAATCAATCACTAGATTAAAGGTCTGCATGAGAATCTGTGGGCTGTCAAAATATGTAGGAACACCAAAGCAGATACACTTGGTCATTCAAACTTCTAAAAATCAACTTTGACCAAGGCAGTCTTCACCGAGTTCCATGGAGAAAAACAAATTTTTAGACTCCATGCAAGCTTAAAATGGCTGAAAACGGTCGACCAAATTGAGATGGATTTAAATGGATGGTGCTGCTTAGCTCCCTGTTTAGGCCTGTCTTTCAGCATCGCTGTAGAGTGTTTCATGATGATGAATAGAGGACAGACGTTAGATGACGTTGAGGTTGGACCCACATCGCTATACTCTAGGGATGGTCTTACTCTGGCTGCTGGACGATGATGTTTGCTTTCACTTCCATATTCAGGAATTATTGATCACAGACTCGGATGTAGATCTATGAATATTGTTTACTCAAAAGGACTGGTTATCCTTGATGTATAATATGCATGAATGGTAATAGGCTGATTTATATCCCAAGTTTAAGGATTATTAGGTAAATGTTATCTTCTTGTGGTGTATATTATTAATATATAGAGAAATTTTCAGTGAGAAAGACTCATATTGCTTTCGAGTTGCGATATGATGTTAGCGATTAATTGTGACGGGCGTACTCTATGTGACCTTAAAAACTGCATGCATTTTAATTTTGTTTTCAAGTGAGGATGCAAACAAGCGAAGTGCGTAGTGAATGTAGAGCACAGAAGCTTTTATCATCAAAGATCGCGATTGATGCTGTTGAGTTGAAAATGAAGAGTTGACTGGCTTGCGCTGATGAATATTTCATCAGTGAACGATGCTTTGTTAAAATTGATTCTGTGAACAATGATGAGCAGGTTCTGCTCAATACATTGATTTTAACAAGACCTTCAGTGATATTTGCAACGAAAAATGTGGTTGTTTTTTTAATGCTTCACATTTGCCATCATTTTCTTGCAGATAAAGTGATAATGAATAAATTACCTTCATATGAGTATATGGGATGTGATGATGTAAATCACCAAGTCATTAAGTCATCATTTGCATCACATGCTTCCAGCTGACTGAATTTGAGCCATTTACCTCCAATATATGTAAAACACATGCATAAACTACACAGGCTTTACACGTACCTGATGTTCTGTGCCCAATAAACGAAGGAGTCCCAGCGGCACCGATATAGATCATTTGAATCGCCACGGCAACACTCGATGCCTTTGACTGAATCTCCAAACCCCATGCTATTTTAATTAAGTTTTAATGTTATGTATGTTATGCATACCGTATTTAGTATAATTTGATGATATTGATATTAAATTTTCCATAATTTTCAGTGGCTTTTACAGGTCCTTTATATCACACTCTCCCTTTAACTGCCCATGAGGCTATGCAGTGAACTTGTGTTTACCGTTTGCACTTTTGCCTCAAACCAGCGACCCACACGAAGAAGTATTTACATCTACTTTAGTAGAAGAAAGGATACACTTAAGTAGAGTATTGCAGATTATTTTGTAGATCACTTGGTATTGGTTACCATATTCTTCTTGTATTGAAGTAGGAAACAGGCTTCTTGGGTTTCCAGTATGTCCACATCTTCAGTAGAAAGCATAATCGCTTTGATTCAAAACCTCGGCTGGACTTTGCTAAATTACTTTAGTGTAGAATCAGCCTGTTGTAGTAATCACATTTTGAACTCTGAATACAGCAATAGATTAATTCTGTTGATTTCTGCAGACATACATTCTATTACAAATTTAACGCCCAGAATGTTCAAGCATTTTTTTTTGTCATTGTTGAACCCTGAATATCCCAAGATATCTCTGTTTAGCCTTTAATAGAATTAAGTGTTTTATGCTCTTTCCCGTCATTCTTGGATTTTATCTTGTACAGCTCTCATTGGATAAAGCTTTTATCACTTCAATCCATCCGATCAATCTCACTCACATTCCCATACCCTCTCTCAACATCTCTCCTCTTCTCTTCTCTCTCATCTCTCCTTGATTCCTTTATCCCATATTAAATGACATTAAGATTGTCTATGACATTGTTGATTAGTGACTACATAACACCTTCCTCCTCCTAATCCTCTCTATAAGAGGGATACCATTACACATCACAAACGTGGAGTATCCTTTGCCGCCATGAAGGCAAGTATCCAAGCTAAAGGTCACAGGTCAAGTCTCGGCATCAATGAGGCAAAACGAGACGCTTGAGACAACATTTCGTAGAGGACACTCCAAGAACGTGATAGCGGGGACTCTCATATTTTTGAGCCGGCAGATTGCATCTTGTTCGTACTGCCATGCTAAAGAGCTAATTACATGATGAATAGGCGATGTGAAGAGTGTTAACACTGCTGTATCCTTGATGGATTGTCATATGATTAGAGCTAAAAAATGGATCCCTTAAGAGGCACATGGAAGTAGCATGGTGTAGTGGTTCTAACCTTGGCCTTCCAACTAGAAGGTCGCTGGTTCGAATCCCACCCATGACGTTAATTTGCTTCAGCAAGAAATGTATCTACACTATCCTGCACTCAACCCAGGTGAACATTGGTACATTGGCAGAAAAAAATATTCCTTAGAATGCTTGAGCATTACGTGGCTGGCTCTACAGTCATAGCCAGGGTAATAATATCGTACCTACTATCAACCCAGTAGAGAATATGTATATAATGATTGCACTAAATGGACAAATCATTATGGTTTGTATGAAGCTGTGTCTAAATTGAACAATTTGCAGTTAAAGGCTGTTCGGTGTTCCAATGTAGTTGTTCGCTAATAGATGTGCGGAACGTTTTAACCTTCATCACTATAAATACGGCGGCCTGATTATTACACTACATTGCTTTGATTAATGGCTCTCGAGGAGCTGAAACTGAGCATAGCTTTGTAGATAATTTAGAGAAGTGCATGTAATCTATGCTACATCTTAGCTGATTAGAGATCATCTGCACACAGTGCCCAGAAATATTAGCTGTGGAGTGTGTGCTAGACTCCAATATGCATGCCTGACAGTCGTTTGTTATGACACAACCATATTATGATGACGATGACCGCGGGCAGACATATTGGATGACTTGGGTGTGTGTGCGTGTGTCTGTATGAGGTGCCGATGCATGGCAATGGACGGAGCCTGAATAGCTCAGCTTGGGGCATGCAAACAATTGAATGCTATAAAACGGCATCAGATTTCAAACACCGTTACACCAGTTTGGAGTATGGATCTTGGAATTTTCCCTGGGGACTAAATCTTCCTGCTCATCCTCCCTCATCCATTCACTGCACCCTTGTACGTGTCCTTCCAAAAACCCTTTAGCCAAGATTACAGGACGAAAGCAATTTCCTGTTACACAACAAACCTGGTTTCAAGAATCTCTTCATTCCAATATGGGTTTGATGTGTACTATCATTTCATTAATAGGTTTCTCACTTTATCTCCGGGTTTGAATAAGCAGAATGAAAAATTCTCTTTTGCTGTCCAGCAGATGGCTAGGTGTAAAATTGCTCATAGGCCAAATTAACATATCCTTCATTGGACACTTTTTATGGAGTCCATATGAATCACCTTGTTACAATTTTGTTACAATTTTGTTGTTTAGAAGCTCAATCACTATTTTGTTCTCACTTATTCCACAAAACCTTCCGATATTTATAATTTAAGAGTCTTTTGATGCAGTCAGTAATCATTGTGCACCATCACAAACGATCATGCAAAGACAAATTGCTATGAGCAGAGAGCAGAGTAATTAGGTAATGACCCATTTATAGCAGCTATCATTTGAGATGAAACGATAATATTCTTGTTCATTTTTGTAACATGAGCTGAACATTTATAATCAGTGAATCATAGCGTGTGATTTTAGCAATCTGTCTCGCCAACGAGCCTTTTCAGGAACACTCTCTAATCGGGTGTTTTGTCTCGTCATGGGGTATTGTTGTTGTTTAGAAGTTCAGTCACTTTTCTGTTCTCACTTATTACATTAAACCTTACAATACTCATAACTTCAGACTTTATTGATGCAGTCAGTAAACACTGTGCATCATCACAAACGATCATGCAAAGCCAAATTGCTATCAGCAGAATGATTAGGTTATGACCCATTTTTGGCAGCTATCATTTGAGGTGAAACGATAATATTCGTGTTCATGCTTGTAACATGAGCTGAACATTTATAATCAGTGAATCACAGCGTGTGATTTTAGCAATCTGTCTCGCCAACGAGCCTTTTCAGGAACACTCTCTAATCGGGTGTTTTGTCTCATCAGGAGGTATTGTGTGGCCAGATGGAATGACTATGATACCAATTTGGAGCTGATATGAGATATTTGCTTTGTTCTAATTCCTGTCTCTTCTTTGTCTCTGAAATGTCAACATATCATTGTGCTAAGAAAGCTTTGTTTGCTTGCTTGATTAGAGCATTTGCTATTGGTTTGATCTTTAAGCACTTGCAAATGTGTCATTTGTATGAAGAGTACATCTAAATCAATTAGAGTAAACGTGTTCAAAATATTTGATATTCAGTATTTGGCATAGTTTTCTTGTTTAAATGAATTAAAGTTTTTCATTTCATTGTTGATGCAAATTCTAAAAAAGAACCAAGTACTGAAAACTAGAAACTAACTAAGAATCAACAGTGTTTTTTCTCACCCCCTCCCCCCAAAAAAATATTTAAACAACAATGATAAGTATAACAAAATATGAAATATAACATATTAATATCATAGGTTCCCTAATTTTCCAGATTTTTTTTCTTTCCATTTTTAAGAGGTTAGCAGAAAATTAGGTATAATTTGGGCAATTCAGCAATCAGCCAGAGATTTTACCCCAAAATATTAGGGATCTTTGTGATAAGTTGTCTTAGTATTGTACGCTATCTTATGCTGATGTGAAACTAGTGCAAGTTCGAACTTGATTAACTATTTTAGGGTAACTATTATAGATTTTTTTTAAATGCTTTCTTACTAAGGGTCAAAGGTTTAAAAATATGTTAGGTCTTAAGACTTTGGAGCGTTTACACCTTACACTTAAATACACTTGTCTGAATGTAGCCAATGCTTCTCTTATTTTTACCAGTTTTACCAAAAATGAATGGAATCTTTATACAAAGAAATCAAAATTACTTTGAAAATGAGGTACAGAATTGTGTCAACTTTAATTGAACCAACAACATTCTTCCATGTAACTGCAATGGAACCAACAACATTCCTCCATGTAACGATTACTTCCTGAAAAACAAAAGAGGAAATGACAAACAAATATCACACCTTGGATTGATATGTGTTTGTTTATATGCATTGACATGCTACATGAATGCTTATCTGTATGGATCAGAAAGCAAATAAAGTGCATGTAAACCTATCCAGAGCATGAGGGACCGCTGAAACCCTAACCCTAGCGCCTCATCCCCGTGGTATGCATGGTATGGCCTAGGAATCGAAGCTCTCTGCCGATGCAGAGGGCTTAGGAGCGAGGGGGAATGATGAGGTACAATATAGATATATGTATAGTTCATATTGTGTATATTTAGATTCAATGATATAGATAACCAGATACTTGGCCCATAGGAAAGCTTTGGTGTAGAGCTGTGGATCCAATATGAACTAGATTTTAAATTGCACTATATGTTACAAATAATAGTATGTTTTAGGTGCCAGCAGGGATGTGGAAACAAAAGGTGTAAGGATAATAACTGTTCTGTCAAGTCTTGTTTCCAAGGTGGCAAAGGGTTTAAAGAATCACATAAATACAAACAATTCCATTTCTTCTAGATTATCTTATTTTATACAACCATTTAATAGGTGATAACAAAAAGCTTATTGAAATTTTCAGAAAAAGTAGGGTAATTTCAAATGTCTATTGCCAAGTTATGTCACAAATGAATTCTTTATTGATTGTAAGTCCTTTTCCAGAAAATTAATATCATTGTGACTAAAAAAAATCAATAATTCAGTCGATATCAATAGCCTTGTTAGATTTTTTTTTTGTCAGAGAAAGTAGGGTAATTGAAAATTGCAATAACTACTTCAACTATACAGTATCATTGTACTGGTTGGATCAAAGTAATGTAATTGGAATTCAGAGGGTATAAGAAACATTGCAATTTTCTTAATCCTCCAATTTCTATCCATGTATATACTGATTAAACAGACCCAGGTCTCTGGTGACCACTATTCATAATGCATCTCGATCTATCTCTCCATTATTGAGTAGAATCTTATATTATCCCATGTTTATCCCAAACACGAGCTGTACACAGTGTTCTTGGTTAAGTAATTGCCTCATCAAACACCAACATGCATCAATACTCGGTCCACATGACAGGATTCAGGTATTACTTACCTTTAATTGCTTCTATAACAGGAAGATGTTACATGGTTTAATAAAGAATACTAATTGTGGCCTTACGAGAATTCTTTTTAAAAGTGTGTATGAAAAAAATAAATTATTGATACTGGAAATGCCCTTTGCTATTGTACAACAAATGAACAGTGTAATGATTCGATATTGAGGCATGCTAAGAATAAAACTTCAGGTTTTTTAAGTTCTATGATTCAGTATTTAAATTTCTTCCTGGTTCTATACAACATTAGTGTAATACCATTAAAATTGAAGTCAGGCACGTAACCTGGATTGCACTTGAGCAGGGGTGAAATTGTTAAAAACGAATTTTCAAACAAACAAATTGTATTAAAAAAAGAGAAAATCTTGGAAAATTACGCCAACAAATTTTCAAGCTGAAACAAACCCTCACTTATTTTTTTTTGTCTCTCTTTCTTCTGACTTTATTGTTTTTGTTAACAAATTTTAAGGGGGCACCCACATCCTCCGCCCCCCTAGGTACACGACCAATAACATGGTGTATGTCCAGATATCTCCCATTGGCTAAATTTTTATTCTCAGTTGATGTTGACACAAAACATTATACCTGGTAATATATGTACAGAGCAACAGTGCCCCCATTTCATCTGATTGGCTACTGCCCATCCCATACATCACTGTATTCATTAAGTGTATCATCCTGCCATTAATTACGCTCAAAATAGGATCTAATCCGGTTGAAATCCACGTCTTTTGTTTGACATGATGCCTTAAATCAGCCGTCTCATTACGTGATAATATGGCGTTGTTTTTCACTTGGAGTTATTGATGGTCCTGGGCTTTTCTAACCCTCGATTCCTGGGGTTATTTCTCCAAGTTTGACTCGAAATAGATATTGTTGTTGGAAAATGGTAATAGATTGATAAGGGAGATAAAATATTGTTGCAATTGTGAGGGGCATTTCTAGCCCCAGAATCCTGGTTTAATTTCTCCAAGTTTGGCTCAAAATAGATATTGTTATCGGAAAATGGTGTTTGGTGGTGATAGATTGATAAGGGAGATGAAATATTGTTTTAATTATGAGGGAAAGGATATGGATGTAGAAGTTATTAGTGAAAGGGGAAGACTGGGTGTAGGATGTATTTATGGTATGAATCTACAGATAATTGATTTTATTCTTTGAAATGTGTTTGTGCCATTTGAATATATGAAGAAAATTTCCTTTTTTTAATAACACATATGCAATCACCTCATTTTAGAACATGTCTATTTCATTGTTATTACTATATACTTGCCTCAAGTAAAATCCATCTTTGGGAGTTTGAAATGAAATAATGAAATTCGAAATAAAGCATCTAGTTCAAGTTTGTGAGGGAAAATCAAGTTCAACAAAAAACTTCCCCCGAAAACCACAATTGTCACAACATTTATTTTAATGAAATATTGAAATCTGAAATAGTAAAATGGATTATTTTCAGATGGCACACCATGTCGATTTTGATAATTGCACGCAAGTTCACTCTTTATTCACTATAAATGCAGTGAACTTCTGATCACATAGAGTCCATTGTACAAATCATTTATTTTCTCACCATTTTTCTCAACATCACAAACTGTCATTATATTTCACACATCATATAAAAATGAAATGTGAACTTTTTCCAGGTAGAAACTTCAATAATAAAGTGAAATAGAAATGAACCTGGATCATTTCTTCCAATTAGCAGTGATTGAGGTTTTTTCAGATGAGGCAATCACTGCAAGAATCGATCTCTCTTTGTGTGTGCTAAATGAGCCATTACAAACCTCTTTTGAATTGTAGCGAACAGGGACAATTTGTACAAAAGATGTTGCATTATTGATGTTTTTCATTTGAATATGACCTTTTCGTGACCGGCCATAGAAGTCAATAACACATCATTATTAGTGTGAATAAAGTATGAAGGAGTCATCTAGAAATATCCTTGTTCATGCAGAGACGTTGACCACTTTAGAATATACATTGGGCAATATTAAATATGAATAACCAAGGAATTATCACTTGTAGAATAATTCCTTGGAATAACGAAACCGCGAGAGATAACAATAACCATCCTATTATTGAAACTACACCCCATGCATATTCCGGAAGGGTTGGCATCTCTGCCTGTTTGTGTGTCATTGTGATGGAATACATTCAGAAGCATTCATGTTGTTTTTGTTGCCTGTATGTTGATATGTGGGAAGGGAGTGGGAAGGAAATATCTTTGCTTTACAATCTGATCAATTGTTTAATTAATCTTCTGAAGATATGAAATGAATGTCAAGGGTATCTGAGTAATTTAAACCAGACATGACATGTGATGATGGGGTTATTCGATGGTTAGCTATTGAAAATAAATAAAGGAGTAAAGTATTCATACCATGTTCTCCTCTGATGGGTTACACGTGACTCAAGCATTAACAAAACAATATTAAATCTCTTTTTCTCTTTTTCAAGCATAAAAATCAACAGGCATAGATTATTATCAGTGTGAATATTCAAAACTCAGTGAAACGTGTCATCAAAATTAACATCATTATCATCTCTGTTTCTCCTATTATTGCAGACGCTACCGAATTCATTTATACTGAAAAAGTGGACGTTCTCGACGAGACTGAAATCATGGTGACAGGCTTGGAGTCGTCAACGACCTACACAACACGACTGCGTGTAACCAACCCTGCCGATAGTTCAATCAGTGATACTACAGATTTCAAAACGACATCTACAGGTAATATTTCACAATCCATTATAGCTTCATGTATCCTATCGAGATTCCACACGTACCACCAATCCTGGAAAAAGCACAAAAAAAGTTGCAATTTCTTTTAATAATCTATTGTTATTATTTGACACATATTAATTATAAAATGATACAGGAGTGTGATATGTGCTTCTTGCATCATAATTATACTGTCTTGAGTGTATCGATTTTGAGCTTGAATATTACTACGTTGATAATATTCTGCAACATAATTTCCAGATCTACATATCTCATGTAACTATTCGAAGCTGTCAGATATTGTCAATTTGTTCATCTAAGTAATTCTAATTCCACATTGAATGTGAACAAAATATATATTGTAAAGCAGCCATTTTCACTTCTTATAAGCAATAATTCCCCATACTTGACAGTAGATTTCTAATACATTTTGTAAATTCTCAAAGGGTTGGATACAGAAACATGGAAAATTAGAAATTATATCTGTATTTTTTCAAATGCTCTTGACAAATGCAGCTGCGGAAAATGTTATATAGGAAGTGTTACTCAGATTGATGACTATGTGAAGGAGAGGGTTTTTTTTTTTTCAATTCAATGTCAATGAATCTTTAAGTGTATCTCGCCACTCTAAGAGCCATTCAACCAATAGGGATTGAAATGTTTGCCAGTATCATCAGCACAATTGCACTACTACTCATCGTAACTTAATCAGAATCGTTGCCAAGCAACAGAAAGAGATTGTTCCACTGCAGAGGTGCCAACCATTTTGGAGAATGCATGATGTGTACTTTCATATGAATTAAAAGCTTTAATCACAAGTAAATGGCTGAGAGAATAATTACTGTTGTCATGTTTTCTATCACTTTTATTCAGCTGTTTCATTATTCACATTTTAATTTTGCCTATTTCCGGATCAGTTGGCACCTCTGTTAGTCTATAGCCTCTCCTTTCCAATTCAAATGTAGCAATTTTGACAGACATCATTGTACTCTGTTGGGTAGGAGTAAACCTTGAACATAATTGTGTTTGCACAACCTGGGTAGGCGGTTCGTGCAGCATTATTATGAACTAGATTGTGTTAACTCATGCATGAGTTGTTTCTGTAGACTATGGGTGATACAACGAGACACTAAAGAATACAGATTGAAAATGCATACCAAAATTAGAGTATTTGGAAGGGTTATTTTTTGTATAAATTGGAAAATTGGTTTAAAAATTCTTCTTCCCTTCATTTTTTAAGTTCATATAAGTTCTTTCATATCCCTTTTTATTTCTCTATCAATCTGTTTGGTTCTCTCTGAATCTGGTTTAAACCTTCGTATGCAAAAATAAAAGCATTAATACACTTGATTTTGTGCGCACCCATAAAAGTGGTACAATGAACGTGCCTATGTGGCAAATACATTTTACTTGCATTCTTGATTTCTAAATTTCTAAATTATATCATTGATATTGAGAATAGTGCTTCACGGTACAACGAGTTATCTTTCTTGGAAATATGAGTGGTCCTGAAAAGGACCTACCCACTCTAGAAAGATATTAACTCGTTGTACCGTGAAGCATTATTCTCATCATTCTTCCACGAGTGAAACCTTCAAACAATATCATTGATATTATTGTATTATTATGTATCATATGTTGGAAGTGGAAATAAGTGAAATGAAATGAAATGAAATCAAGTACATTTACCCTTGAATATAAAAGACCCCATGGTTTAAACCTAGTAACAAAATAAACCACCTTTGTAAATTCAGGCGTAATTGTAATCTTTGTTTTATCCTATAGGTGCAATTGCTGGTGATGGTGATGGTATCGTCCTGGGAACATGGATGATCATCCTCATCTGTATCATCATCCTTCTCATCCTCATCCTTCTCATCATCTGTATTGTGAAGAGTCAGAAAGGAGGAAAATACAATGGTGAGTCTTGTTTATTTAATCGTTCTTTAGAAAATTCAACAACATCAAAACAAAAACTTATATTGACTTATAATGACTTATATTGTCATTATCCAATTAAGTTTGTAGATTTATCATCATATATACAACGTTTGATGTGCTAATTGTATTTCAATATAAATACAATATAAATATACATGAATTCATTTATAATTTGGCATTTATATACTTTAGTTTTCAGTTTTTTTTACATCTATAATGTATACCACTGGATAGTTAATAAATCATCTGTTAGTCTTTTATTCCATAAACTTGATAGAAACGACAGAAAAGTTGTCAAAATTGCCTACGAATTGTACATAGTCAATAGTTTTCCTTATGTACATGTATTAGCATTTGTCATTTTCGCAATTTTGAAAACTTGATGTGAGCTCAGATATACATATAAATTAAATCTTAAATTGTAAGAGTAAGATAAGAGTGCAAATGTGTTATAAATACGAATACCAATAAAGTTTAGGTATAATAAGGATTATGATTAAGATGTCAACATGATCGTGCAGAAACTAGCAAGAATATTTTGCTTTGGTCTAACAACTTTTTTTCTATTTTTGCAGTATCGGACAAAGAGAAAGCACTCAACAAAGATATAGAGAGTACGCCTCTGAAGGATGATGGAGGGTTCGATGAGTACAAGCCTCCTACGTAAGTCAAATTATTTCTAACTTAATTTTCATTAATTACTTGATTACAAGAAATATTCCTAATTTGCAGCATTACACACCTGCTTCCCATTGTTTAGCACTCGCAAGAGCCAAACCATAAGCAAAACAAGTGATGCAATATTTAGTCAACCTGAAATGAAAGTAATAAAAAGTGTCAAAAAAGAAGTTTCTATTGCTTCTGAGATATTACATTATCATTACATCACTACCTCATCTCTGAGATATTCAAAATTTGTGGACTTGGGCATGCTTATTAAATGTGTTATTCTTAAGCCCAGTCACATAGGGCCCCGGAAGCAACACGATTCAACACGACTCTTTGTTCTGAGGCAGTTAACTGTGAATTAACGATGAGTCGTGTTGAATCGTGTTGCTTCCGGGCCTCTATATATGTGAGTAAGGTGTAATAAGAAATGCAAGATTCTCTAATTTCATAGCCGCCTTCTTGAAACTGTGTTTGTGCCAGAGCCCGACACGGTCCTTGAAATGTTATATTACACAGTTAGAATTTTTATTGATATCCTTCTGGAGGGTAATATAATGCAAGATATTTTCATGTTGTAATAGTCAGCACTTGTATAATGCCCTTGCCAGATGATTACTAGCTGAAGGCTAAAATAGGGAGAGTATTCTTAATTTTAAAGAGTAGTCTGGTGTTTTTATTACTTGAATTTGATGATGTGCACTTCTCGTGTTCTGAACTTATGAATGTTTGAAATGTATTGTTTTCCTATAGTGGTGCTGATGGCGAGCCTCTACGAGGGTCCCAAGGTAGCTTGAATGACAGCGAGCATGGGAGCAGCGAAACAGACAGTCTCAAGGAGTATGCAGATGGCGAGACGGGCAAGTTTGACGAAGAAGGCTCCTTCATCGGTCAATACGGCGATAACAAGAAACAAAGACAACCCGATGAAGAACAAGGGGGCGGAGCGGCGTACTCAACGTTCGTCTGAGGGCCTCTCATTCTCTCCAGATTCAGCAGTGGATAATCTGTGATAAAATACCAATTGGACTTCTTAGATTATTATAATAATTGAGTTCAGTCCCGATGCGTTGTGCGGGATGATGATGACGATGATTGAACTTGGATTGATGTGATAAGGTTTCGTGATTATCATAATCACATTGATGTGTTGAGGTATGCTCCACAAGTGGGGATACCTCGTAATTGGATAAATTTTTGAGACTGTACATTGGTTAGAAAACACCTTTTTTATGTTCTCAGTATAAAGATAAGTCCTTGTATTTATATCTTTAGAATATGTCAAGAGTGATAGGAATAGGTAAAGAGGAAGCGTACTGCAATCTTACTACATTCAAGATGTAGATACGTGTGTGCACATGAAGAGATTTCATGAGATTGATCCCTCAGATTTGATTGTATATCTAGCTTTGATTCTGTTAAACAT
Organism: Temnopleurus reevesii; assembly: GCA_036244855.1. NCBI lineage: Eukaryota > Metazoa > Echinodermata > Echinoidea > Temnopleuroida > Temnopleuridae > Temnopleurus > Temnopleurus reevesii. The sequence continues at coordinate 67,004 of BQKZ01000679.1, forward strand.
TACCCAAGTTTCCTCTCTCTCTATCTAATCAACCGAAGAGAGGGGAAATATGTTTGCACACATTTATGAGTACCCTAAATGTCAAACTGTTTTTTGTTCACTACTGAAATTTTTTAGAAATATGGTTTATGTTTGTGATATCTCTCTCCTAGATCAGTTTTTGTTTCTCCCTCTTTTGGTGCTGTCATGTGATGGAGCAGTACTAATATGTTACCATTCTCATCATACTCTACCATGGCGATGAGAAGTGGATTTTATTTATGCTTCCTAATTGTTGACATGTATTGCGCATTCCACTGCTAGATAGGCCTGAGCAGTGTGCTACGGAAGCTATTCCCCCCAGATGATTGCAACAAGTCATGCATTCTTGCCAAGTACCGACGCACTATGGACATCTTCAAATGTACTCAATTCCAGCACAATTACACACTCAACCAACCAATAATTTGGTCTATTCCACTGTCTCCAAAGAAAAATCTGAGGATCATGCCGAGCAGTGATGCATAAAGGCCCCAGCACACCAAGCACGGCACGGCGTAACGGCACGGTTTATACGCAGTATCTTGGTTGTCATTGGCCAGCGCGCTCCTCCGCGCAGAGGATTTTCCACAATTGGCCAATCACAGGGGAGACATCGCGTAAAAACCGTGCCGTGATGCCGTGCCGTGTTTGGTGTGCGCGGGCCTTTACGCTAGTCAGTCAACACAGACGGGTTTCTGGTTGCAATGTAAACTGATTGAATAATTGGTTGGTTGTTATTTTGAGATGTTATATGTAAAAAAGCAAGAGAATGAGGCTATGTAAGTTCTGCTGGCAGATAAAATTGGCCTGTGCCTGGCTAGAGTTGGCCAAACGGCGCGCCAAATGGGATTGGGCCTCTTTTCAAGTCTTGCCTTTTAGTATGTTGCAGTGCATTCATATCAACAGGCATATGATGTCAGATGATGGCCAATTTGAGTCGTGTGAACAATTTTTGTGTTAGAAAACTATTCTCAAGCCATCATCTGATATATGATGAAAGGCAGGCCCTAAGTGCTTCTCTCTCATTCCAAAATTCAGGATGAATCATGCTGGAAGTAAAGTTGGTATTCCATTATTTCAGCAGAATACAACACGGGAAGAGACTGGGTGTCCACTTTATTTAGAGCTGTAGTCCTCACATTATTAGTTTTTCTACTTTTTCACAAAATAAATCTAGTTCTGAAATCCAATAATCATGATTGGATATATACTGCCGAGTAGAGTTTCAATGATAATTTGTTTTTAATTTATTAATGGCACAATGTTTATTAATACAGTGAGAAATCACTTTATAGACAATCAAGTGTCATGTGAGTTATTGTGAGAAGGGAATGGACAAGCCTCAGAGCTACCAAAGTTTGTAATTTTTTATGTTTCTAAGAAGCAGACATGATGCTGTAAATTTATTTGATACAATTTCTTACAGTTTTCAGAAAGTAACTGTTGTTAGAAATATCTACAGAGTAAGTCTATGTAAGTCTTTTTCTTGCAACCGCTACATTTTGAAAACAGTAAAAAAAAAAAATTAACAAATTAGTCACAATTAGGTAAGCATAGAATGCGCGCAGGCATTTTGCAATAGTTTTTCTTATTTTGATATGTTCTTAACATGTACAAAGATTTTTGACCAAGTCAAACATCTTCTTTGTGAGTTTCATAGGCATTGATACATCCATTACTGGATGCAGCAATGCCTATGTACCTTGTGTTTTTGTTTTACTTCCAAACTTTTTTAAAAAGGTTTTAATACTATTATGCTAACTGCATTTGCTTGAAGTCTGATTATAATATTTTTAAATTGTGTAGTAATTTATGCAGTGGTGGAACTGGTGGTATATCTGTCTTATACAACTCACTACAGTTAGTCTCGATCACTTTCTCATGGTTTATAGTTATTCAATTATGGAAATGCACAGGTTTTAGTTTATCACAAAAAATAAATTCGTTCAATGCACAATATCATGCACAATGCACACATTTTCTGATATGGAATGGCATTTTTGAATGAGCAAAATGCAGAAGACATGCATAAAAGACTGAATTTTACAGTTTTGGATAGTCCTTTATCCCCTACCCCCATAGTTCATTCCAGAAATATGCGATGATTAAGATATGAATATAATCTCTGTGTTTTTGTTCTATTATGCTTTGTTTTAGAACAGTGTTATTTATTAGGACATCATAACATCTGTTTGTAAATAATCATAATAGTGTTTACCAAGAGAGTAAGTGTTCTTTAGGTTTTATTTTCTCCTTGGACCAGATATGTGTGTTCTTAGTTTAATATGAAATGCGATTGAGAGTGATGGAGGTACTGTAAATTGTGAGTGGTTTTATATCAAATTTCTGTGATTCAGTCTTATGCAATGAGTGAGGGGAAGGGCAGATGGATGCCCATAACTTCGACAAACAAATTAGCCTACAGAATCTTTTTTTTTAAGGAAAGAGTAATAGGTTTAGTTTATTCTAATTCAGTGATTGGACATGCATTTTTAACTTTTTGAACTGTAAAATATGACGAAAATTAGATTGTGAGAAAAAGGATTTTACTGTTTTCAGGCATATTTTACGGATAGTAATGTTTGAAAAGAAATCGGTAGTTAATGTGTGATATTGAAAGGGGGGTAATTTTGAGTGAACCTTGTATAAGATCCTGAAATGTTTTTCAATTTATTTACTTTCATTATGTGCAACATAATCATTGTGTAGCGATAAGATATTCACTTTGAACTTATATATATATTATATATACTTGTAGATAATGATGTTTGGGAGGGGGGGGGACTGCAATGTAAGAATAGATACCGGTACATGCAATGAAATACACAGGACCTTTATGCAGGAATACAAAGTCATGGATGCCCATCCATTCGCAACTACTGACCAGTTCCAATCGAGCAAGCCAATATTTACTTTGGAAATTATGTCATTAATACTCAATTCTCTGAGCCATTTGTTTAGATAAGAAATTGAGACTATTGGATTCATAGCAAATAGGAATACTGCAATGGTTGACAAATGTATTGAGGAAGGATAGAATACCTTTCATTAGATTTGCAGTGAAGACGTGGAGATAGAGGTGAGTTCATTGGAATGCCTTGTAATGAATGGGTCTTATGCAGTAAATCATTTGTACATTTTAAAAATGAAAACAACAATTCTCTTGTTTGCTCTATGTACAGTAGGTCACAACATATTACAGTACACACGATATGACACGTAGAATAGAGTGATAACAAGTGTAGATAAATTAGTCAGTGTTAGAACCTAGATATATATGTCAAGATGTCGTCATAATACACTTTTTGTGTCACAACAGGCTTTTTTCATCTCTATGAAAATAATAAGATGAAATCTATACAACCATCGTATCTAAAGCTCAATTGCATTGTGAAAAATCAGAGAAAATGGTGATATTTGATGGTATGCCCTCAAATTTAATTTCAAGAAATAGCATAGAGTACTCATCACATCCAATTACAACTTGTGTATTTTTATCACCACATTCTAGAGTATAATTGTACTGTAGTGTCTTTTAGGAAAATATCAAATTAAGGACATTCTTTTTCCTTGTATATTCAGCTTGCCAGGTTTAGTGTATGTTGTTTGTTATATTTCAATCATAGTCTTTAAATCTTGCTTTTGCTATTTTCTATATTTTTTATGCTGAATGGTCATACAAATGTCCTTACATTTTATTTTCTTCTTTTAGTGCCAACTTCATAATCATGATAATCAGATACTAATAGAAGTACTTTTATTGCCATAGCATCATAGATTATTGATTATTAGCCATTTGATAGAGCAGCATATTTTGTTTTCTGGTTTTAATTTTTTTTCATTTCTACTTCTAGTTGCTTAGCAGATGGGACCTCTGCGTTTCTATGCTGCTATGCGCTCTGTTTTACATGCAATCAAATGTAGAAAAGCATTTTTAAAAGTTATATTGTGAGTTGTGTTTGTTGCTTTGCTAAGATTTAAAGATATTAAGCAGCACCATAAAATATATGCCCCTATTCCACCTTGGTTTGTACATTGTTGTATTTGTGGAATTGAAAGGGCGAGTAGCTGTTTATAGTCTTTAATAACTATATGAAAGTTTTTGTCTGTTTACAGCTTAAATGAATTCTCTTTATTTCCATCGCCTGTTATTTGTGTCAAAATAATACTTGATTAAAATAGTTGTCAATTGTTCAAAAATGATTTCTCTTTTTAATTTTTCCTAGAGTTGTAAAGTTACTGATGCGAACGAGAGATGTGCAAACAAATCTGAATGTTAAAAAAAAAATACTAAAAAGTGGCCCCTTCCCACATTCCTCCTCTCTGCAGTCTTTGTATGATCCTGAATGTGATGTTGTTGTTATTGTTGTTGTTTTTGTTTTTGTTGTTCTTGTTGTTGATAATGATGATATTGTTGATGAGGAGGATGATGATGACTATGACGATGATGTGATAATGGTAATGATGATCATGATATATTGTGAAGATGATGATGATGATGATGATGATGATGATGATGATGATGATGATGATGATGATGATGATGATGATGATGGTTATGATGATGATGATGATGATGATGATGATGATGATGGTTATGATGATGATGATGATGATGATGATGATGATGATGGTGATGATGATGATGATGATAATGATGATGATGATGGTGATGATGATGATGATGATGATGGTAGTGATGATGGTGATTGTGATTTTAATGAAGGTGATTATGGTGTAGTAGTGGTGTAAAGTTGTAAATGTACTGATGTGAATGAGAGATGTGCAAAAAAAAATCTTAATGTTGAAAAAAAATACTTAAAAACAGACCCCCCACCCTAGCTCCTCTCTGCAGTCCATGGGCCTGTAACAGAAAGGAGATGCAATTAATCTTGCAATTAATTGCATCTCCTTGGTACACATTTTGCCATAGACTTACGATAAATATTTATTTTAAGTTTAATTGCATCTTTTATGTTACAGACCACATGTGATATTGTTTTTGTTGTTTTGTTGTTGTGTTGCTGATAATGATGATGATTTTAAAATCTGGACTTGAAGTAGATCGTCAACTGTACTGTAATCAACGGCAAGTTGTACAAGCGTGTGTTCGTGCTGCTAAGACTGCGTATAACTCTCAATTAGTTGATGACTGCTCCGGAGATTCCAAGCAACTTTTCAGGGTAGCTAACACATTATTGAATAGAAAGAAAGAAACCCCAGTTCCTGCAAATGTTAATTATCAAGTTAGCATTGCCAATCGCTTTAGTGACTTCTTTGTCAGCAAGATTCAAGGTGTCAGGGCTTCTCTCCCTAACATAGGACGATTTGAAATCCCTGTAATTACATCTTCAACTCTTGAAATTCTTGCTCCAACAACATTTGATGAAGTTGCTTCCTTGATAAAGAAAACACCTGCAAAGTCATGTGAACTTGACCCTGTTCCAACGTCTGTATTGAAACAATGTTCTACAACTGTTATTCCTGCAATTGTTAACATTATTAATACAAGTTTTAAGACTGGAATTGTCCCAACTGTCTTGAAGGTAGCTGTTGTACGTCCAACTCACAAAAAGCCTAATTTAGATCATGAAAACCTACACAATTATCGGCCAATTTCAAATTTGACATACCTATCCAAATTAACAGAGCGAGTTGCCTTTGCACGTTTGTTGAATTATTACATTGAAAACAAATTTCTAGATGATTTCCAATCTGCTTACAGACCCAACCATAGCGTGGAGACTGTGATTACCAATCTCACTGATAATGTTCTACAAGAAATGGACAAGGGTAACATTGTAGCCCTTGTTTTGTTGGACATGTCAGCTGCGTTTGATACTGTGGATCATAGCATATTAATCAAAAGGCTGCGCTCCTTTGGAGTCACGGGCTTAGCTCTTCAATGGTTCACATCCTATTTAGGTGACCATACGCAGTACGTCTCAGTTGGAGATTGCAAATCCGGATCAACCACCCTCTCTTGTGGCGTACCTCAAGGGTCCGTTGGTGGACCTCTTCTCTTCTCTATCTACCTTCAACCAATTGGGGCAATTTTAAGATCTCATAGGGTTCAGTATCACTGCTATGCAGACGACATTCAGTTATATGTTTCATTTAAGCCCTCTGTAAACTGCACTACCCAGGCCCAAAGGACATTGCAGATGTGTATTAGTGATATTAAGTACTGGATGGACTCAAATGGACTCAAGCTAAATGAGGATAAAACTGAATTAATTATCCTTGGTTCAAAAAATATGTTATCAAAAATTGATCATAATGCATTTAATTTAAGTGTAGGAGGCAATGTTATTCAGTCGGTCTCAAAGGTACGGGACCTTGGAGTGATTCTAGATTGTAACATGTCTTTCAGTCAGCATATTTCTCATGTCTCAAGATCTGTCAGATACCAACTCCGGAACCTTATAGCTTTATTCGCAAGTCCCTAACCCCTAAAGCCACAGAGCAGCTTATACATTCCTTAATCTCTTCTCGCTTAGATTTTTGCAATTCCATATTTTATGGGTTACCCCTTCAACAGATAAATAGACTTCAATCTCTCCAAAATTCAAGTGCAAGACTTCTTACATTTACTCGAAAAACTGCCCAAATAACCCCTGTTCTTAGATCCTTGCACTGGTTGCCAGTTTTTAAACGCATTCAGTTCAAAATGTTAATGTTAGTTTACCGGGCTATTCATGTCATGTCTCCCAAATATATTCTAGATTCTTTGCATGTATACAACCCTTCCCGTACCCTGAGATCCTCTAGCTCACAGTTATTACAAGTCCCACGCACTGTTCGCTCATGGGGGGATCAATCTTTTTCTCACATTAGCCCAGCACTCTGGAACAATCTCCCCCTTTCCCTACGTACTATCCCATCCTATACTGCCTTCAAATAGAATTTAAAGACGTATCTCTTTAATTTGTAAACTCTTACTATACACTTTTTAAGTTTATTATATGAAATGATATATGCGCTATGAGCGTCTTTAGTGACGGAGTGTTGCGCTTTACAAGTTTACACTATTATTATTATTATTATTATATAGAGGCTGTAACGGTTGTCAATATCATATGGGACCATGGCATTTCCCACTTAAACGACCGCGAAAGGTTTGATTTGCTCAATTAGGGTTCAAGATCCAGGCTTGCAATTTGCTTTCCTTCCCATCACTAAGATGGAATAAGTAAAAAGAAAAACAGAAGACTTTCATTTGCTTGGTGAAAAGTTTCCAACTTAGATTGTATGTGAGTGTGTGTTTGTGTGTGTTTGTGTGTAAGCAGGTTTGGTTGTGGGTGGGTGTGTCTTTGTGCCTTTCTCTTTTGCTTTCTTGCTTCATGGCTCTATTTATCCACTTGTATCTTTGCTACCCATTTCTTCGTCCCCTTTCATCAACCTGTCTGCCTCATTCTCCCCAAATCATTTTTGTTCTTAGTGTCTTCTCATTTCTCATCATATCTCTCTCTCGCATGCTCTCTCTCTCTCTCTCTCTCTCTCTCTCTCTCTCTCTCTCTCTCTC
>BQKZ01000679.1:75134-110792 GCA_036244855.1 Temnopleurus reevesii
CTCTCTCTCTCTCTCTCTCTCTCTCTCTCTCTCTCTCTCCCTCGCTCTCTCTCTCTCTCCCTCCCTGTCTTCCTGTTCATTTCGCCCATATCATCCCCGTTCCCTCTGAGATTTGCTTTATCATTCTTGCTTCTGTTGATGTTTTGTTTCATGTCTGTTGTTCCATTCTTTACATAATTTGTATTCATCTCCTTTTCTTTGCCATCATGTACGATCATCGTACATTATTTATAATTTCTTATCTCCATATGAATAACGATATCGTTCTGATTGACGTTTATTAGCGAGCCAAGATCATCAGCGACACAAAACCCATCTTCTTGAAAATTGGCATTTCAAAATATTCTTTACCCACGTAATCTTTTATTTTCCAAACGAGTCTTCATCTAGGCACTGACAAGACGGAATGATTAGATCTCTATAAAAAATAGGTTCGTTATCAATAATTTGTACATTTCCAATCATTAAAAGAAGATTCTACCCCATAGTAAGATTTATTCAACATAAGCAGAAAAATCAGATGAAATTAACAAAACAAATGCGTCAAATCGGACAACTAATAAGCAAATTGTGAATGTATAAATATTTAGCCAAATTGGCAACATATGGCGTCATAAGTGCACAATCGACCATTATATTATAATCAATGTTATTCAATGTTATTTTCTGAAAATAAATGAGATTCCATATCTTTATAATTCAACAAAGGACTTTCTTGAAAGGTGCGATTAACAAGCAAAATTGATATTAAAGGATTTGAGTAAAAACATTTGTTTGTCTGCGTGAGCTGGAACGACTTTGACTAAAGTGCAATGAATTTAGCTCTTTATAATTCTTTGTCGCAAACATGAACGCATTTAAGGTTTAACGATAAATATAAATGTACTAAACATAATCAAGTCCCCATTATAAAACTATTAAAAATGAGACTGTTTTCAGAATGTTCACGTATTGACTCTCAAAAATTTGTCAAAGATATGACGCTGATGAAGGAACTTCTTTTGCACTTTCCTTAATTTGCGCCGAAAGTAAACAAAATTCCTAGTCAAATTTATAATAGAAATACATAAATATTTAAAATAATCGAAAATTCACTTTGAATTACGAAAATTGAATGATTAGAATAGCTTTTTATTGTGTTTTTTTGCATCATCAAGTCTTTATCTACAAAATACCCAGGCCTATATATATCGTTATTTGAAACACAACACACGTTATTCAACATTTACAAAAATGCTACTTATACAAGTATTTCAAATTCAGTGTCATCAAAGAGGTGTTTTTTCTTTTTCTCCCTCTCTGCTTTGTTTGACGTTCTGTGAGCCAAAAGGCAACAAAAAAAAAATGGCGCCATCAATATAAAAAGTGACGAGATTTCAGAACCCTGGTAATATTGAGAACCCATAAGCGAAGAATTGGAGGAAAAGCGAAAGAAAGATGTCTACCTTTGAAAACGAGGGATAATACCTACCTCCCTAACAGCGGCCAATTGCACGAAATGGATTTAGCTATCCTCCTCTTGCTAAGACGTCGTAACTTCTTGTGCCATTCTCTTAACATAGACCTGTCTACGTTTGTGTCTATGTTAAGAGGGTGGCACAAGAAGTTATGATGTCTTAGCAAGAAGATTTAAGATTCAAGATTCGTTTTTATTTCATTTTCCAAACAATAGTATTCATAGTTGCATCAAACAACATAATTGTGAACTTAGAAGTACGGATGTATAAGATGATAAGTGAACAAATAAAAAATTAAATGAAGAGGAGAGCCAAGACCATTTCGTGCAATTGGCCGCTGGTCGGCTAAGCTATACCGAGACCTAGTATGGATCCTCAAGTCACTCCTGTCCATCATGAGGAATAATGATGTATGTTAAACTGTTCTTCTTAACTTTATGTTGGAACGTCTTGGCATTGAAAAACGAAAAAGAATGTTTTCTTTTTTGTCTCGCCTGCGTAGCAGAATCGAAACAGAGGCGCCGCTTTTTCCGACGGCGACGGCGGCGACGGCGGCGTCAACAATTTAGAATTGCTCTTGATTAAAAAAAAAACCCTTGTCCGATTTTCATCAAACTTGCACAATAGGTCCATTGGGATAGCCCAAATAGTGCAGAGCAATTTTCAGGTCATTATCAATGTCAAAGGTCATCTGAGGTCAAATTTCCGAAATCTTAACCTGAAAACCTAACCTTGGTTTTTATTGCAAAACCCCTTGCCCGATTTTCATCTTGCATAAAAGGTCAAAGGTCAAAGGTCATCTGAGGTCAAATTTCCGAAATCTTAACCTGAAAACTTAACCTTGGCTCTTATTTCAAAATCCCTTGCCCAATATTCATCAAACTTGAACCATCTTTATAGAAATATGTCAAAAGCATATTGCTATAATTTACAAATCGCGCAATGCAGGCGAGACTGCCAGGCGGCGTTTCACTTGTTTATAAATATTGGTCATGCTATTGCTGAAGTCATTGCTGTCTTTTGCTATCATTCTGAGAAAAAAAATGACGTTTTGATAAAACGTAAATGTTATTGCATTTTAAGAATTCTCACAGAATTATTAATATTATTATTATAAAAATAACAATTTCAAGAAAGAAGACTCGTCAACGGCTCCGTGGTGATGGTGTAAGTGAAAAAAAAGCGGAGAACGGAACTTGAACGGTCAGCAGTGCCGAATATGCAAAGCAGTTTATGACAAAGGAATATTCGTATTCATTTTGAACATCGTCAATTCCCATTCGAGAATTTCTTTGATAATCTGTTTTCCAATGTAATGTGCTGAACCTCACAGACGAGAATGTATAACTGCCAGACCAATTATTTGCTGTGACCAGACCGAGCGTCATTTGAAGCCTGGCGTTGCCAACAAGTACAAGGGGACGCTTAGTCCAGCTTTCCAGAGATTCAATCCTGTGAGTTATCTTCCACTCCGAGCTCCCTGTATATTAGTGGAATAAAGACATACTGCGTTATTAGTAAATGTCTCCCTCTATGTTCAGGTCACAACTTGAGATGGAGCACTGCATGGAGCGTGGAGGGGAAGGATATCACCTCACAGGGTTATTAACTGGACGAGAAAGCGCTAAGAAGAAAAAAAATCATACTACTCTGGCAAAGAAATTTGCCTGGTTTATAAACTTTTAGGCGGTGATTTAGCACGTCAGAGCTAATGATATATCGCACTGCGCATGGAGATCACAGAAATCTGAACATTTCCGATTTCTGTGATGCAGATTGGTCAATGGGTATACTTTCTTCGCTCCTCTTTCATACGCAAATGAAAACGAGTGTGTATTTTGGCTGCTACACAGTCACAGACTCACGGTATAATAAATGCCTATCATGTCAGTGATCGAAATAACCTTGCAATCACGTTGTATCGATTTCAGCATATTAGATGAAAGGGCACATATTTAAAGATTACAAGAGGCAAAAATAATTTTCGCTCTCATCTGTCAGAAACCACGATATAATGTTCATGACAGTATACCATAATCATGAACTCGTTCCTCGTGACCTTTGGCGGATGTTACACAAACGTAAGTGTGATGCGATTGCACATCGTTAGGTCAATTGATAAATCCATTCTAATCAAACGAAATAAAGGGTGTACCAGCGTGACAATCATAAGCGTGACCCTGACTCGGTGTATACTTCCGGTGGCAGGAAACGATAATGATAGATTGCCCACTGATTTCCTTCCAAAGATCATCCGATCCGATACCTCCATTCATCGACCATCGTTGTATCTCTGCTTTTTTTTTTCTCCCATTGAAACTTAATAATTACTCTAAGACTTGTTCAGTAAGAATTGTTCAAATATAGTGTTAACTCTACCCTACAAAAAACGATGGTGTTTAATTTAACACCAATCGGAATCTATATAGGACCACACCAGAAAGGTGTTAAAATAACATTAATTTGGAATCAAATCAATATATTTCAACGCCGACTGGTGTTGTCCAGTTTTGAATCCAAACTGGAGTTATTTTAACATTTTCATGGTCTGGTCCTATAGGCCTACAGCTTAAAGTTGGTGTTTAACACCAGTATTTTTGCAATGTAGTGTCACTTTAAGAGCAGATCAGAGTCACCACTTTTTTAATCCAATATACTCCTAAAAACAATACAAGCTTTAATTTTGTGACCATGTACCATTCCATGTCAATATTGCCACATATAGAGTAACATAGACTCACCCTTAATTCAATCAGGACACACGTTTAACCCCATTTTATGCACTAGCCAAAATAAAAAAAATGCGATAAAATCATTCCAGGATTAGTTTCTGTAATTACGAACGATAGCTTTGTGGAATTGTACTAATTATTCTTAATCCTATAATGGCCGGTACACGATGTGCCATAAAAATTATAACAAGCCCTGAAGGAACTGAGAGTGACTTCTTCTGCCAATATTGTATTTTTTTTTGTGCAATATATGGCATGTAGATTTTGACACTTTTTGTTCGCAGAAATATTCAACATGACATGGAATGTAAAATTCTTAAAAGGAACATCATTTTGATAGAAGCAGTTGACTAATTTTCAAGTCGAGACATTTCCATTTTCTGCCTTTGTCGTCTTTGGTATTTGGTACCTAGGTCATAACTTAATTAATAATTGTTTTACCCAACACAATTTACAAAAAGTATTTGATATTTTGTAACATTTAAGGAAAAATACGACGAATTATATTGACAGGTGAATTAATGCAAGTGAACGTAGTTTGACTATGTTGCGATGGAGGGTATTTGCATGTATAGAAAACGTTGGTACACACTGTATTTGACAAACATGGTGCTCGGGTGGTTAAAACCAACATATATCAAATTGTTTGTATGAGCCAATTTTTAGGGGACAAAAATTGAACAATGCACCATTTATCCTTAATTTTACTTGCAATCTTGAGAAAACGTGCATGACTAAAACTAAGTCTAAAACACCGGAATGTTGTTAAAAGAGCTGTTTTCCCTGACTGTTTTCCCTGACCCCTATATGGATGGTCCCATGTGCCATGGTTTGCCTATATCATACCTATAACAGTATATATATTTTAGGCACATTCCTCTGCCATAGATGCTTGGTGAATGATGTTAAATGGCCTTTAAGAGTGGTACGTAACGCCTGAAAGGGTATTCAGAAAAGGATTAAAAATTGTTACTGTATCTAAAGAAGAGGTATACATCGAACAGAGTACTAAAGACGTATACAACCAGATAAGTCTTACTTTTGAATTCTAGTTTGGTCAAAATTCAAGTTATTCAGACTGCCTTAAAAGTAAAGCCCCGGTCACATAGCACCCCGGAAGCAACACGATTCTCCCCGACTCGTTGTTCGGAGGCAGTTATCTGTGAATTAACAAAGAGTCGGGGTGACTCGTATTGCTTTCGGGGTCCTATGAGACCGGGGCTTTAAGATGAAGTATTCGAGAAAAAGAAACACCAGTAAAATTATATTATAAGTATATTCTGAAGCTGCACAACCTTATTGTTTTTTAAAAGATGGGTTTATAAGTATTTGGTGAGTTTGTCCTTTTAGGTATGATATATAAGTATGATAACGGAACGATTGGAGTTCTCAATGTCTTGATTTACTATTATATTTTGTTTTTTATGTATATGATAAAGAAGTATATACCTGTGGACGCAACTGAAATTTTTTTATTGAACCTATGATTGGTTCAACCGTTCATTACTTGTGATGAAATACGCGTATCATATATAATGAGAGGCTTAAATTAAGTTCTCAACATCGCTAATTAATTCACACACACTTCGTTACAACATGACGATGTTCTTTGTTCATAAAGCAAGGTAATATATATGCATGTTTAGCTCGGAGAGAAGAAATGAGTATTGACAGCCTTTATCATAATTTTATGAAGGTAATAGTCACTACAATTATTTATTTTGTATCTGGACCCCTTGGAAGAACAGAGGTATTAATTTCAATTCTTCTGAAAGGGCAATCCAGCCATCTTATTAATTGCAAATTATTTTTACACATGTAACGTTGTCAAATGTATTCTGATTTCGTATTATGTTATCTGTTATGTCTTTTTACTGATTGGAAATAAAGTACAATACAATACAATACAATACAATCATTTCGTATTAACTTATAGGGCGTTTTACAGTATTTTATACGGTTTCTATAACAGAGAAATAATGTAAAGATTCATTATTTTGGATTATGCAAAAACAGAATGTCGTGCAGCTTGTATTGAAATGGCACAGTTGTAAGGATTCAACCTAGACCACATAAGCAAAAAGGAAATCTGTAGAATGAACTGCATTAAGGAAATGAAGCTATTACCGCTGCATACATCTATACGCACTGTTGCCAATGATGTTTGGATATTATTTTCTTCCTTTTACCTTATCCTATATATGAATCACTTTGAAGCTGTAATTTACTCAAGATTGCGATGAATATTGATGGTAAATTATATATAAAATTTAAAGATTAATTGATTCATGCTTCAGGGAACACCATTTTAACAAACGTCAAGACGTAGTTTTTATGTTAAGATTCTAAAAATGTGTAATAACTTTTAATTATTTTTTAAGTGTTTTCATGTTTTTTTTTATTGTGTATAATGTTATCTTAAATTCATTATTAGGCTTATTGTTTACATTTTATACCTGTTCGCTTTTTATATGCACGGACTTGCTGAAAAGCAGTCTTTTGACTGATTGTAAGTTTTACCGTGAATAAATAAATACAATACATACATACATACAAGACCATCATGGAAATTGATCCAAAAGTTTCCTTATTTATTCTTTAACAAGATTCATGATTATCGTGCATATTTTTACGCTCAACTGAACGCAGTATACAGTACATAAAATGATGTGCTTTTGCGGGGTAGAGGGCATTATCAAAATCGTACACACTGTTTTGAATGTTTGTTATTAATTTCTCTATTCTGTTTTATCCACCTATTTTGTAAATATTTTGTAAACATATGTTGCATTGCCTAAACCTTGTACATTTCTACTCACGTAGAATGTATCCTAGGTGTATATGTTGTAAATATGCTTTGGTTTTGTATAAGACAATAAAGTATATTTCGAACACATCATGGTCACTTATATAGATGTAAACATAAACCAACCAAATAGTATTATTTGGTTGAATGTGAAGACTTTGTTAAGGATTGTTTACAAGTCATACAATATTGACCATGCATGTTACTCGTTGTATAAGAAGGCTCATAATCCCCCAAAGTAATTATTCTGAATGTGTCGTTATTCAAAGTTCATGTATTCTGAATTTCTATCATTTAAAAGGTCAGTTTAAAGGCTCTTTTCAAAAATACGAAAGGTTAAATTTCCCGCGAGTTTGTTCGACTTAAATTTATATAAGATTAGCTTTTACATACGAAAAATATTAATTTACACCAAACAAGGTTCTAAAATCCTAATAATGGACCACCTGACTACATGGACAAATCCCATTGTTTTCAAACAAAAATCGATTTTTCATGTTTTGGAAAGACGATCCTTTACAAAAATGAGCATTATAACCATATAGCCGTATCTGATGAAACCATAAAACAACTCATACCTATAACATTCATTTCATTTCTTCAAACTGAGTTTCAAAATCGAATCTTCACTCTATATGTTTAGTTTAGTTTATTTTTCTTCTGCATACAACATAATTTCGAAGTATAGCAAAAATAACATGATTCATGAGTATTATTTTGACAAAGGGTCACAAAAATAAACATAAATATCAAATAAAATACTATAAACTGTGATGACAATTTGTCAACATACACTGTATAACATGTAAATAATAGAAGAAGGATTATCTTGTATGCAAATTGCTTGAAAAAATAAGACAACCCTGAGAAAAACTAATATAATTGATCAATATGATTTTATTCGATGCACAGAATATGTCATATTTCTAATCGAATGCTTTTTGAAGAATAGTTTTATTGCCGATTCACTGACAGCATAATTTACACAGGTAAATTTATTTACAACATAACAATACACAATTGATCATGTAAGAACATGAATGTGCTATTGGGATCACTATAACACAAAGTATATATAATAAAAAAAAAACAAAATATAGAATATAGGATGAAATGATTGATAACTTTATCTGAAAGAAAAACAAGAAATTTGACATTAAAATGTAAAACATTTAAGGAAAACTACGTATTTCAACAATATTGTTCAGCGACCACTCACTAAAACTCTCTTTTAGTTTGTCCAATTTCTTTTAATTTTGTGCTGGTATGAATGATATATAGTAGTATGGTAAATAAAATACATCATTTCTAACCGAGCTAAAACCATTTCATGCCTTTCATAATAAAAAATAAAGATTCGTATATGATAGATTTCCATTGTCTCGATACTACTTGCAACACTATAACGTTGATTCTTATTCTCCACGCATTCCTCCTCGGATACTTATATCTATATTGACTTATACTAATAATGAACGGCTTTTATATAGCGTTCATCAACTCTGCATTAGAGCTCTCTAAGCGATCTACAAAAATTGCAACATTATTAACCTGGCCTTAGCAGTGCAGCTATTAGGTGCATAAGCTTTTCCAAGGAATAAATTCCTACCAGGTATACCCATTTACCTCACCTGGGTTGAGTGCAGCACAATGTGGATGAATTTCTTGCTGAAGGAAATTGAAGCCATAGGGGGAATTTGAACCTACGACCCTCTGGTTGAAAGGCGAGAGTCAGAAACACTACACTATGGCGCCTCCACGTCTGTTTTAAAGGCCGATTTTATAGGGCATCCATGCAGAACCTGCCACGTCACATAGCTTCCAATAGGTTAAAATTCCCGGGTCCTGTATAACCGTAACCAGTTCACTGCTAAACGTGGATTTTTTTTCCAAAATGTATATTTTAAACATTCCCTCCCCCCCCCAAAAAAAATTGATATATGTACTTTTGTGGGGTTCTTTTTTTTAAAGATCTACATTCAATGTAATGTACGATTTATAATATGTTGTCTGACAGCGTGACGCCTATTACGTAAAAGCCTCCTGGGTCTAGCGTCCGATCAAGCATTCTGGAACGAAATTCTAGAGATATCGCCTGATTGATTGATAATGGGGGCGCCTTACATCAGCATTTTGTTGAAATGTATGTGATCATGTGGTTTTATCTTACGTTTGAATATGTCGTGTTGGAATTTATCATTGAAACATATACGGTAATACATCCCAGAGACAGTAATCTGCGAATAAACACAAAGCTACTTTACATCCCTCTTCGGAAAGAAAATAGCGGCGACCATGTTCACATTGAAGGACGCCCTCTATATACCCGATAGACTACCCCTTTAATTTCCTTCGCCCATAATACTTTCAGAAATCCTCTCTAAAACTTTAATCACATTTTCCACATCTTCTTTGTCTGATACCATCTGAAAGGGTTCACGAATGATTTAGCTCGTATTACATTGAACAGAAATCCGATCAATATGCAGTTAATCTATTCTTACTTCATGCAGAAAAAAAAACGTCTTGTGACTTGATCAAGAGCAGATGTGTGTATTGTATCTGCTCACCGTGAGTGTTAGATGTTGACTTATCCCAATTATGAAGTTAAAAAAACAATTATCAAGAACAGAGCTGATCGATTAAGTACTTCCGTTACCCAATCCACTCTTTACATATTCTAGTCGATGGGATTTTCAATGGAAAGGTCTTTGAATTATAATTTTGAGCCAAACTCCTCATTTTTCATTCAACTATATAGAACCTTTCTATCACATCTATATACTATGTTACAGAATAATGATTATATGCCAATTATCATTTTTAGGTCATGATTTCATTTCAATACGCTAAAATTAATTTCTTCAGCTAAGAGCTGGGTATACGCAAATCATTGGAAAATTGACATTGCATATAACTAAATCTAAAACAGCACATATATTTATAAGAAGCAAAATTCTACGATAACTTTTGAAAATCTTGTCAAAAAATTTACAAACTGGAGAAAGTATAAGGATCGTATCTAAATATCGATGATACATTGGAAACATGTTTTATACATATTCGGCTGGTTTTGAGTCACGATTTGCTTTAATTTCCTTTCAAATATAGCCAGGTCAATAGCCGTTCGGTTTTTTTTCCTGCAAAATCGCCACTCATTCATTATGTGACATTTTACTCATTCACTACTTAAATCATAGCATGATCCACAATCTTTTAGTTAGCAGTCAGACATGGATATCTTGTGTGCATATTTTTATATGGGACGCCATTCTAAATATTCCCTATACATGTGTATTGATTTGTGTTGGGACTGAATGAAATAAATGTGTGTTAGGAGGGATAAGATAGAGCCATCCTTTTTAATGAACAGCCCAAGGGCAGCGTTGCATTTCTTACAGAATCAAATGGAAAAGATTCACTCTGGCCGTCCAAGCTTTTGGTATTCAGGTTGTGTATTTTCTTTCCCCTCCCCTTTCTTCTTCATCTCCTTCTTCTTATTTTTCTGATTCCTTATCTTCTGCTATTTCATTCAGTTTAATTTTCCTTTTTATTGATTTTCTGGTTTTCTTTCTGCTTTCATCTGTTGTTCTTTTTCTCTTCCCCCCCCCCTTCCCTTCTTTGCCTCATTTTTTTTCTTCTTGATCCTGCTATTTTTTCTTCTTAGGCTCCTCCTTCTGGAATGTTTTCCTGCTGATTTTACTACTTTCTTTACTTTCTCCCATTTTTTTTTTATCATTCTATAACCTTTTACATTGTCAGCACTATTATTACTACTACTACTAATACTACTACTACTATATACTACTACTACTACTACTACTACTACTACTACTACTACTACTATTACTACTTCTTCTTCTTATATTACTTCTTCTTCTGCTACTACTACTACTACTACTACTTCTAAATACTCTACAATTTTCCTCTCTATATTCCTCTTTATTCATCATTTCTCTAGTCTTCCCTTATCCTCTCATCTAACATGTTTGAGGAATAACACCTCAAAGTGTGATGGCAAGAAACGTGCATACAAGTTGAATATATCAGTAAACCGGTCTAATTCGGAGGGAATTTTACATATATCTTTATTAAGGCAATAACTGGTCTACATGTGATTGTGCAGACCATATTTTTACAGGAAGTTCACTGTTGGTACGAGTGCAGATGACAAATAAAACTGTTCCAGTCTGATGAAAAACACACTCCCCATCACACGTGTCTCTGTCACCCACCCCACCCCCTTATATCCTTTCTCTCCAAATGGAAGGTTATCAAAACGAGGCGGTTCTTTACTCCGCTACCTATTTAACTTCCTAGTGTTATTTATCACTGAACTGGGCCCCAAATGAGAGCTTTTGACAAAACCCCATTGGAGATGAGATTCGTGAAAAAACCGGCGTTACGGTGGGTTACTTTGAATTGGGGTGCAACCATGCGACGCCACGGGCAGTTCCCGCGGCAACATGCTTAGAGCTCCGCAGACCGCCACCGATCCCAATTCTGCTGGGCTTTGGCGTTTTTACGCACACACCCTAATCTAACGACGTAAATGCCATAAATCTAAATTTGCCAGTTCATCATTCCACTTAAAGTAGTGTTCTAAATAGATCGCTATACACTGATAGTATTGATGACGAGGTGGTGTAGGAATCAGACGGGTATTTTGCTTTGTACCAATCAACTATCTTTCTGGTATGTAAGAGAAGTTATGAAGCTTTTTTGCAGACGACAATTTCCCGCGCGTATATTTGAGAGACAATTTAGTTCGCCGTAATCAATGGTCAGACGTGATGCTCCAAAAGCAGGTACGATCTTGGGCTTTAATACTTTTTGTTTTGGTAAATCTACCTTTGACTTTTCAAAGTATGTTTCAGTGTATAAATATATCTGATAGAAGAAGTGTTATAAAATCGAAAACTTAAATGTAAAAATATCTTGAACACATGTTGTTTAGCTGAAAAAAAGATCATATCAAGATCTCATAATTCTCTCCAGTTGGCATTATCATCGAAATAATTGATTGCAATACCAATACGAATGAGTTTGTTTTATATCTATTGTGGTCTTTTAGTTATCAAGAATTTGATATCTTCTATGTAAGTTTTGATAGGAATCCCAAAATAACAATTAGAATCCTTACATGCCGAGTTCTACCGGAAACCACTAAGTCATCAACAATAATCTATCATGTATTAACTAAATGAGCATGGTATTTGAAAGAAAGGTGTGCTCCTTCAATTGTACCTCTATACGTTTTCTCCGCATAGCGACCTGTATCTCATTTTCTTTACAAGAGAAATGCAGAGTTACCAAGATGGTTATGTCAAGTGCGTCTTCAAAAAAAAAGACACTCATGCACCTTCAGGGTAGATTTGAACGTGATTCTGAATAACTTATGATTGTATTTGGCTTAAAAGAATATTTCAATTTGTCTGCTATGACAGTTTATATCCAGGCATAAACGAGCAAATGACCGGGTACTCCAGCTCATTTCAAATTGAAGAATTGCATCTTTGCTCTCGATGTTGTCTGCATGATTATTATACACAAACTGGGAATGTAATTGACTGTTTCAAAAGATAATATTGTTATCAATTTCCTCGTAAAATGACCTGTAAGCTTGTTAATAATAATCTAGTAATTGGCATACCCATTAGTACCTCTGAAACCCTTAAAATTGGTCAAAACTGTTTTCAAGAGTGAAATTTCATTTAAAAAAATACGGGGGGGGGGGGGGGGGATGCAGCATAACGCCCGTCCATTTTCCTATGCCTTTATGATTCCTCTGTCTATATATTCACCTTTTCACAGCGGTGCCAACCCCTATGCACTTGATTACGTAATCTATATGACGGTAAAGCAATACAGTCTTGAATTTGAATTTAAAATGTAATTTCAATGAACAATATACACTTTCATTTTATTTTTTTGCTTTTAAAGTTGAATACAATATGCTGGTATTTGAGTAAACAAGCAGCGCGAATAACATTTCGACTCGAAGCTGATGCAGCCAGGGGGCAGTTGCAGTCTACACGCTTCCTCCCCTTCTCACCTCATCTTGAACCTCCATATCGAAACACTTGTAAAACCTTGTCATGCATAATTATTTTCATGAAAGTAAAGTGTAGGCATGGTTCTTTATCTTTGTGGTATTCTCTTTTACTCCAACCTATGCTGGGTTTTCACATAGAATGAAGCATGAACAGCTTTTTATCATTTATATCATGAAGAATCAATTTCGATGTTATTATAATAAGAGTTGTATGACTTTTAAATACATCACTAAACATTGATTTATATCACTAAGCACAGATAATAATGTAAGATGCATTTTATAAGGGGAGAAAATGGCATATGACAGTTTAAAGGGGAATTACACCCAGACAATAATATACGGCCAGTAAATGAAGACAAATCAGATGAACAAACTGCAAAAGTTTGAGCAAAATCGGATAATCCGTTCAAAAGTTATGAATATTAAAATTATCATTTCCACCTGTGCTGGGCACACTTGAATTGGCATGCGTATAGCTAATTAGCATAATCTGTGATGTCATACATGGAGAACTCCTCATTCACTTTGTATATAAATTTATTGAAAATGGATCAATATTATATTTCAAATGAGGAATCAACACCGTTCTTTCTGGAATTCTTGCAGAATTGATGTGGCTATAATATAATTAACCGAAGATACAAAATTTCGTCTACATTTCAGGGAAAAGAGGAAAATGTGAAATTTTGTGTACAAAGTGAATGGAAAGTTCTCCATGTTGGCAGCCATTTTGTGCCAGTACATTTGCCAATTTAAGGAGCCCATGAGGGGTGTAAATCAAAACTTTGAAAATTCATAACTTTTGAATGGATAATCCGATTTCGCTTAAATTTTCACAGTTTGTTCATCTTATTTTCCTTCATTTAATGAGAGCAATTTAATGTTTGAGTGTAGTTCCCCTTTAAAGTTTACAGACATGGACAAGCACATTTTGTAAGGTATACATTTGATTTGATTTGATTCATTTTCAGTTTCAAAAACATTTTCACAATTTGAACATGAAATCATATTGATTTGGCAACAGAAATAATAGTATTGGCATAATTTCAATTACACATTAATTAATAACGCTCAATATGCCCCCCCCCCCCCGAAACGTGCCTGCATTCTGTTTTCTGATCAAAGAAGCTCATAGATAAATGACTGATATTGTAAAGTATTTTCAACTTTCGTTGGAATTCGGCTAAGTCAGTCAAGCGTATTGGGGTCAAAAAGCGGCCATGCACGGGACACCATATCTTCTCTTTCCAAAGAAATGGCCTGTGATTATGAATATTAATATGCCAAGAAAAACAGATCTTTTTAGAGAATCTGAAGAAAAACAGTGCTCAGGTGAAAGCGAATTGAATTGAGTGCACTTGCCGAAATGATTTCTTCACCTGAAGGCAGCGCTCATTTTTCTGTCCATTCACGAGTAGAAGAAGTTTTGCCGGGGGAGTATTGCTTCAGACTTGTGCTAGACTTTATGCAAAAGAACCACTCTGCTATTCAGCTTCAGTCGTTCTGCATAGCAAAGTATCTCGAGCACTAGCTTTAATTATAGATTTGACCAAAGGATATTCAGTTCGGAAACAACTTTCCTGAGAATTGCCCAGGGTATTTTGGAGTATGTTTGGAGGATTTGCTGTCCTTATTTATTGGTGTTCTCGTTTCACCACGCTTAGCATGGGCAAGGATGAAATCTCGACTTTACGTCACAAATAGGTTAATATTAATAGACTTTAACGAATTGCATCGGATTATAGATCTATAGATGTGAGAGGCAAAAAATTAGAGGTGAATGTTTTGCTGTTTTCATACATTTTTTGGGGTCTCTTTTTAACCTTTTCTGACGTAACGCATTAATACCTTTAATAGCCACGGGAGAACGTTTTCCTTTGTATTGTACAGTTCTTGTGATTTACTCTACAAGAGTAATTCCATTTAGAGAGAGTTGATCGGTAGCCCATCGCTATTCAATAATTTACCATCTAAAAGTCTTGAATAATTAAAAAGAATCAATGGAGTAAATTCCTTAAGGCGAATTATTTTACCACTTTCTGTTAAAATTGAACTAGTTTGTGTGAAAAAAATAGGTACTGAGTTGAGTTAAACAGTTTTAGGAATGAACTTATTGACCTACAGGAAGTACATATTCATCTATCCATTTTTGTTCTAATTTCCTTCTTTTCTTATTATGTTTGATTCTTTTTATCTCTCTTTTTACTGTACAAGGAAAGTAAAAACCAGTCCAACTAACCCAATACCGTAATCAACATCTAAAAAGTTGCAGGTGTAACATTTTTTTTTAATTGTAAATTGTTTATAGATCATAAATAAACGAATCATCAAATTAGATTCACACATTGGCAGATTGATCAATCTTATTTCGCGCAATAAGCCTATACCATATCTTAACGGAACACGTTTACATGGAGACAACCAACACCATTTTATTACCAGACTTCTGATGTCAGAGAACAATCAGTGAAATTCTGCACATGAGGATAATTTCGTGTCTTCCAATTTTTTTTCTTTATAACTGAATTAAATATCACTGAATGTTAAAAAAAAAATACAAGAATGGAGCATCATTCCATTCATCTTATATCTGGCTAAAGATGATGACATCATTTTATAGTTTTCCCCTAATTTTCCTCTTTTTATATTATTCTTCCCTCATCACGGACTCCCTCTCTCGATATAAATTTGAATATCAGAGTGATCAGACACCATTGAATATTTGGCATTAGCGGTAACTATTCGTCGGCGACGGGAGGTGAATTAGCCAAGGCCAATAAGCTATCAAATTGAGCTCTCCTTCAGCTCATTTTGCATCAGACACTGTGATGCCCATATTCTCAAATGCATTGATAGGGATGTATAGTAAAGCATAAATTATTCTTGATTTCATGATGTTCTTTTTCTCATCGACTGTCTCTCGTTGTTTGTAAACGAAATCCATAACATTGTATCCAGGATTAATTCATGTACATCCTAGATCATACATAACTTTTTTCTTATTATTACTTGTCGATTTCCTTCAAACTCTTTTTTTTTTTTATTCTGCTCACCTATTTTTCTGCTTCTGTTAAAAAATTATTATTATTGGGTAGACTCTTCTTTTAATGTACAACGAGCCTACAATGTCTCCATTACAGCAATACAAACAAACTCAACATCTATTCTAATCATCTTTCAACCCTAGAACCCGTGATAATCTTGTCACATAGCTTGTTTCCAATGCAGAAGTCAGAAAGCAGAACGCTTCAAATCGCTCAGAGTGATTTTCCCTCGAACTTTCGCTGGCGCTTTTCGAGTGTTAAGAGTCACGTGACTTTCAAAAGGAAGCCCTTTGGGCACCTGCACTCCCTGAATACCCGCCTCATACACACACATTCACTATGCATTCGCCCCATACGCGACTCTGTGACACACACAGATTTATCTCTATAATACACACAATTTTGGCATTGGGCACGCTCTGTGAACTATTTACTTGCCTCAGCTGTCATCGGTTGTAAGGCTTCGGGACGTTGCCCACCCTTTTTCTGGAAGACTCTGCTAAAGTTGGCACAACGATTCTTCTGCACTTACTTATTTTCTCAGTTACCACCGTTCCTCAGTCTACACGTATTGCTGGGAGTCTGGGTTTGCTTTTGAAAAAAAAACTCCGCACTTTCTTCGGATTCTACTGATAGATTTTTGGAACCAAGTCTTCTTTCACAATCATACAGGTAAATAAACCTTTTTTTTTTTGCAGTCCTTATACCATTTTGATATCCATGTATATGTGAAGGGTATTGTGAGCACATAGATTGAATAGTTTTAGAGGAATGAAACCGTGATGTAGAAATTAAAAAAATGTACCAGTGACTTATCATTTTTGTTTAAAAAATCATGTCAGGAATACGTCTTCAAATAAAATGTATTTCGTTAACTTCTTCGTCATCAAATTCTCCTCATCCGTCAACTGTTTTTTATATTTAAACAATTGTTATAAAAAAGGTTTATTGGATGAAAATGTTGGTTAAACAGCTTACAATGAACTAATGTATTTCTCATAGTAAGGCTTCGAAATACAGCTACATTAAAACGCGACACTATTATAGGCCTATTGCTTTTTTTTCAGGAGAAAGAATTTATAAGAAAATATTCTGCCGATCGAAAATGACCGCACTTTTGAATTTTCACCACATCAAAACTCTTAAAGTCATTCCGAACACAATATTTAAGTGTCGTTGTGAAAATATTTTCTCCATGTTTTTTTTTCCACTTCATCGAAATGTTAAGTTAATTTATCGTCATAGGTGTGTCAAATGCGATATCTATTACCAGAAAGGTTTAAAAAATAAAAGGTATGATTTAACGAAGAAAAACTATTGCGTAAATTTCACCTTTTTAGATTTTTTCCTGTAGATACATTTCAACAAATTTCAACTTTTTTTTAGAAAATGCAAAAGAGCAGTTAATGGTTTACATCTCTATCAATCGGTGATATGCATGGGGAACTTAATTTAGAGGTTATTGTGAAGGTAAAGAATCGTCAAGTTGATTTCTATACACTTGTTCTCCGTCACCGATTTCTTTGATGGGTAAAGACAAAAGCAGGAAAGGATTATAATACAGTCGATAATAAACAATACAAAAGTTCTGTTTTAAGACTACCCGAAAGTCAAGATGCAACAAATCGAATCAACAACTTTGATGAACTCTTGACTTTAGAATTGATTAACCCAACCATCCGAGACACAGCCAAAGTCTTCCAATGACTGAGAATAAGGGGGTAATATCTATACCCCCTTCACCATTCTATCGAGTTATCTTTTCTCCCACTTTTGACAGCGTTAACCTCAAAGACGCGAACAATAGGATAAAAGTCCGACACAATAGGTGGAACAGATCCTTCGCGATGCTACCTCCATTCACACGTGAAAAAAAGAAGAAGAAATAAGTCGATGGAAAAAGAGAAAGCGTTTGAGAAAGAGGGAAGTTACTGCATTGGTCTATCATCTATACTAACTGAGGAGGAAAATCTATAGTGTGTCCTTTGAAGGGTGGAGGTAAGCCGGGGAGATTAGCCCCCGATGTGAAAGGAAGCCTGTCTAAGCTGGGTCCAGATGACCCTGCCCGGGTCTTCGTGTCTCCAAGAGCCTCCATGCATGGTTTACCATCAATTGTCTGGCTTCTTACAACCACAAGAATAAAGGGAATGCAAGAGAAAGAAATACTCTTCCTCAATTGAGAGATAATACCCCCATCATTCTTCCATCTATACATCGCAATATAGTCTACGGCAGCATATTAAACTACCAAATCATTATTATGGAGTCATTCCAGCCTGAGCAAGGAATAGCTCGAGCTGACCGCCAAAGTTACCCGTCCAATAAGGATGATAAGATGGTGATGAATCTTAAGCAGTTACTGTGCAAATCTCCTCTATTCAATCGATGGCTTGTCGACTCACTGCTCTATTAAGACGAAAAGAAGAAAAATACGGATAATACAATAAGTCATAGTGACATTTGGGCATAAGATTGTTACAAACGAATACCTAACTCATAGTTGTTACAGTGTCCATTCCTTGAAATATTCACCTTTGGACTCAAAGAACCAGAATATTGACCAAATGTGAGGAACATTTTATTAAAAAATTTTTTTTTTAAATCAAATCCTACGGCAGAAAATTCAAGAAAACGCTTTTGTAAAACTCAGACCGCATTTAATTGTAACTTTTGGCAGTCACCACGGTAACGGTATATAAATGTATGTTGCATGATTCTAACCAATTATATACCACTACCGTATCATTCACATAGTGTGAAAATGTATGGTAGAAGTGTTTCGAAGTACAATATTATTCGTTATTAGTATTTACAGCAAATATTGCTGCATGTAATTTTCGACAGTTATTGTTAAGAAAAAAAATATACTCGGAAAAAATTCCGATAGCATAACGTAGGATACTGCCGTCAAAAGGAATTAGAATAATTCTTGTGTCAAATAGAACAGTTACGAAAACTTCATTATTTTTTACCCAGATGGTAAAAAAATGAATGTTTGCTTCTTGCTTCTATATAAATATCCCGCTATCTTGATTAGATGTTGAAAAAGGGAGTTGAAAAGAAATTGCTCGTCTTCGAACAAAACTTTTGCCTTGCATATTTCATGTGATTTTGCATTGGACATTTGTTATCTTGATAAGATGAATAACCATTTGTAATCCGATGTTCAAACCTCAACGAACGATTATCACTAAGTGTATATTCTGGAAGAGGATACTTTATTAAATCAAATATACTGATGATAAAAATAACGTAAAACAGCGATGATGATTATAATGATAAAAATCATATTATTGATAATGGTAATATTATATAGCAATGTGTAATGTTAATGATAATTATATTATGATGATGATGATGAAGACGATGATCATAAAAATACTGATAATAAAAATGGTATTAATAACTATTATACTAATAGTAATATTAATTATGTAATGGGAATAACATAAACACGGTCAAGGCTATGTACAAAAAGGGACATGAAAAATGAGTATAATCGAAAAGGAGAAACTTAAAAAAAAAGTTGTCTGTACCAAAACTAAATATATCTAAGCAAATTGTGCATATACCCATATTTTGTACATATAATTTTCTACCTGTTTGCACAATTTTCCTGATGAAATAATCTATAAAAGACATGATAGTAAAAATTAGAATTAAAAGAATCACCAACAAAATTAAAAAGTCGACAATGTGACTTATTCTTATGCCATGCGTTTAAACATGATCTATATAACAACTACAACTATATGTGAAAAGTGCATGAGTGACAGTTCAATAGAAGGTCACAAAGGTCACAAATCGCCATATTGGTTTTGAGGTTTTAACACGATCAGGTGATGATCGGTTAAAAAAGGTCGAAGGACGTAAGTCAGGCGGGAAAATTGTCGTCATTCAACGGAAACATTATCCTGAGTACCTTTACAAATCCTTTATTCATTTAAATGTTATATATCAATTTAAACTCAGTCAAGACCAAAGAAGGTTAAAAATTATATGCAGCAGATATTTGATTTTTACATCGTCAATGGAATATATTTAACGGAGTTACACTGAAACAATGGTTGGGCAGATAGATGGGAATATTCTCCAAGGAGCACAACTAGAAATGATGTACCTTTCTATATAAGTCGTTACGCATCGAACACGTCAATAAAGATTTAAATTCGATATCTAGTGGAACCAGTTCAATAAAGAAACAAAGGGATGCGGGATAGCGTGATGAATGCAGAGTCTATTGTTGTATAGCTTCTTTATTCTATCTCTTCATTCTCTAACACACAATATTCATTAAGACTCCCAGTGAGAGCCTCATTAAACGATCAATTCGGAAGCCCATCAAAATTACAGATCGAACGTACACCTTATTTTTTTCTATACGGAGGCAGATACAACGCGGAAATGGCGGCATTTGGGAGTGAAATCCCAGAAAAAATAACGACTTCATTTTGTCTTATTGTTTCAGTTGATTTCGTATTACTTGTACAAGCTTTAGGTGATTGGTTAGTGTACTCTGATAACAACTACTCACGCTAAATTGCTGAGTGCTTGCTGACTCAAACATGTCAAAATATCAATCAAACGCAGGTTTACTAGATATTCAACAATTATATTATTTATATTGTTGACTTACTCATTATGATAGGCATAATTAGAAACGAATTGACACATATTATCTTTCAATATACAATACTATCTCCCATTTAAATTGGGTATTTTCCCAGACATTTTTTAGCTGAGTCTCTTGCTACAAGAAAATGCAAAGATACTTCAAGAGGTTGTTAGTTTTCCTCGTGTAATAAATGTCACCTTTTTATGTCATAAAGAGTGATTATATTGATTATCCTCACTCCACAAGGCCAAACCGAGTATCTATTTCGTTTAATCGAATACCTATGTCCATCTTCCGATTATATCATTATCTTCTTGGACACGGTGTGAAATCTATCTCAAAGGGTACATTTTCTATTGATATAGAAAATGGTTATTATATAATGAGATATAGACCAGATAGATCGTGGCTATCAAAACTCTGTCAAACATGATTTTCACGTGTTTTTTTTTCAACCCCCTTTTTATATTATCATGATTAATAGGCTTCCAAATCATGAAAATAATGAACA
The DNA here is from genome assembly GCA_036244855.1 of Temnopleurus reevesii. Classification (NCBI taxonomy): domain Eukaryota; kingdom Metazoa; phylum Echinodermata; class Echinoidea; order Temnopleuroida; family Temnopleuridae; genus Temnopleurus; species Temnopleurus reevesii. The sequence continues at coordinate 96,358 of BQKZ01000679.1, forward strand.
ACTACTAGAATACCAATTTGAATGAAATTAATTATGGACAAACCATATGAAGTCCTTTTTAATTAGTTACTTTAATGTTATTTCTTATATTTGAACATGTGGGCAAGGCGTTTTGTATATAAGATGAAACTTCTTCAATATCATATTATTTTCATCAGGTGTTTTCTGCATAATACATAAAAAGAGATGGAAATTCGTTTCGAAAAATTGAATTTGTCACGGAGCAAGAACCCTTCACGTCACAAATTAAATGCACATTCACATTATAACTCAAGCTAGCTTTCAATTCCAATGACGATTTGAATTAATTTTATATAAATTCAAATAAATACTATTCTGATATTCTGACAAATAAACCTTGTCTAATACATACGACCTATATTCTAATTAATCCATAACCAGGATATAAATTTTATTTTCAAAATGTTATCAGAAATTCCATTAAAACAAAATGTTTTATGATTAAATTATTGTGAACATTTAAAAAAAAATATAAATCGAATATATCATTGCTTGCATATCAATGGCTTCTTGATTAAAATTCTACGAATATAATGTTTCTCTCAATAATTTATGATTCTGAAGAAAAAAAAGTGTGCGATTGCTTCGTTAAAAACAAATCAATGAAGTTATTTAATCCACCTCATTTGTTACACTTTACTCTCTAACTGTCTAATTGCTGCCGAAGATGAGTCATGCTTGCCAAGAAACACGTCTCGCAAAATGCCAAACCCTGATGTCTCTTTTGATAATTAGTTAAACATTTTGAAAAGTGAATGACCATTAATGACCTGCATATACTACAATATTCATGTAGTCATATTTTACAGGATCATGGTATTTATGGTTATTTTAAAGTCTATTTGATTATAAGTATGAGTGGGAAAATAATGCTGACAATATATGTATTTATCGCATAGTTTTCGGTATTGGGCTACCTTGATTTGTGAAATACTAAGTTCTATTTTGTTTATAATCGAGTCAACATCGTGGAAATATCGAAAATATTAGAATTAAACCTTTTAGATTTGGGAATACTGTGTACTCTACATTTGGCCAGGGATTATTGCGCCGAGGAACAAAACTGCATAAAAGATGACAAATATTAATTTGTCAGGATTACACGCCGAAAGGTCATTAAGTCGACTAAAAGATGATGAATTGAAGATGATATTGTCATTTTGAACGATTTGAATCTCATTAAGTCGAAGATGATATATTTCTTAGATTACATCTGTTGTGTGCTGCCAATTAGTATTCGATAACAGAGTGGTACAGAATATTTTGAACCATGATGTTTGTTATTTCTCATATTTATAGAGATGGTTGCGCTTAGTGTTACAAAATGGAAAATGTCATGTTGTGAATGTTATTACACTGTTTATTCGATAAAAGGCCGCACGCATGGCTGCAAGTCCTTAAAATCTTTGGATCACGTTAATAAATGATCTTTTACATAGCTGAAAATAAATAGAAATACAACGTTTTTCTATATTCTATAAGATGTTAAATATATATAACAATCAAGGGATTTTTTTTCTCAATGTGGGCGTTATTTAGAAAAAAATAACGAAAATCTATTCATGTTTGAGCGAACATTGACCGCTTTTACCTTATCTATTGAACTTCTCGCGCCAAATCCAAATATAATCATGATCAATAAATGCTTTCATTTAAATTGGTTGTTAATTTGTATGGGTAAGCATCTTTTTGAACATTTATTATTGTATTTTTCACTTAGAATTATGCTTCTTATACAGTGTATACCATGAATCAAAAGTATCCTTTTATGATGGGGCATTTGAAAAAGGAGATCCAAGAGGACAAACACTATAAATACCAATATTGTTCATCACATTCTACATTTTTAAGGCAGATAGTTCAAAATACTCGTACAGGAAATGTGATGTATCTCTGTCACTATGCATGACGGTATTTGTTCTAGTTATTTTTTTTTAAATTTGAACAGTTCTATTACAGATATATATATATGAAGGGTTAAACCCCATTGCTAGAGGAATATGTGTTACTTGCGTCATACTTTATCTTATTTCTGATATATATAAAATGAAAAATTAATATATATATGTATATATTAATCTTTAATTTTGTTAATTCTCTTTATTTCAGTTTATAAGTTGATTTCGTTTTTTGTTCGTGCTGTCAAAGTTGTGTACTTTTTTGTGTCTGCATGGGTATTTTCGCAAAATTTCAACATTCCTCGTAACTTCATTCGATATTAATGGCTTAATCCTGTACTTTATTCTGGCATTCATCGAACCCGCTTGTTATTCCATTGGACCGCATGCCTGCCTTAATGAGTAAGTGAAGTTCATTCGGACACGTCACTTACCTTATAGTGCATGCAATTACAATATGAGCCAAAGATAATTGTATACCCGTTAAAAGTTGACGTGGCCCCCAGCTAATGTCTCATCACAGTTTATCTCTCAACCCTATATACATCGTGTCTTGTTTAATGACACTGACCTGCTTTGTGGAAACTGATACGGACAAACCATGGATTTTAATGAAGAGTATATTATATTGGCTGGCCAGCGACGCCATTCCCTTCGCGTTGCATGATTATCATACTCTGCGGAACGTTACGTAACAGCCTGATTGTATATGCGTTCTTACTGATGAGCTCTCGGAACATAATTAGTAATACGGAGCATATACTACGATGGCTTCTATCTGTGGTTTCATTATGTGCTGAAGTACTACCTCTCTCTCTCTCTCTCTCTCTCTGCTGCATTCCACTGTATATGATCGCATACTGATTTTTAACAATACATAATTAGAATAGTTCTTTGTTGGCGTTGAATTGAAGGTTTAATTTTTAAAGTGAAACTTGCCTATATTAAATCTTCGGATGGCGATGGGAATGTTTCTAAAGGTGGTGTATATTCAAGAGCTTCAGTATATTGTCAACCATTTTATGAGACTATATCTTGCGCAAATGTTATAATATATGTATTGCACGTTCTGTTGTGGTTTAACAGTGCGGATTCATTATTATGACGATTATGAATAATCTGATTATTATGAAAAGCATCTTGACTCATACTGTCGATGTATACATGTAGCATTCTTAAATCTGTGTCTGCTCTGTTAGGGTAGAGCAATGTTTGGGCGTGGTATGTGTGAGGATGGTTGCGTCGACGTGGCAAGCTGAAGTCAGGACGGACAGTGGCCGGGAGAGATCGGTGGTCAGATCAAATCACAAAAGCCTCTTTTAACTCAAGCTTCTGATAACTTAATTCCCGCTTTCCCGTTAAACCCTTTCGCTACCAAGCAGAGCGCCATGTTGCTCCGAGAGCCTGGCGATTGTAATGGGGGGGCGACTGTGCAGTTAACCGGAAACACACGTCTAGTCGCGGAAGGCCACGGGTGCTTGGTTATCAACGCATTTCAAACAGTCGCCTTTTTTTGCTACTAGTGTTTCCTATTTCGACCGTCGTATTTAAAATTCTTCCGTCTTTCTCGTTCTGATCCGATTCTACGAGGCGATTTCTTCGCGCAAGATAAGTTTGCTGCCTGCTCCCAAAGAGGATTTGGAGCCCCGACCGAAATTAAGATTTCTTTTTCAAGCTTTCATTTTGGATTAGTGTCATGGCACTGAATACAGTGATAAAGCGAGTGGGACGGGGAAAAAGGCTGGACATCGTTAAAGTGCAAGCGTTTAGTTGGATGAGATTGTGCACAGTGTAAAGCAACTAGTTATTTTACACTTACTGGGTAACATCAGTTACTAAAACCAGACAGTGTGTATCGATCACATACCATACAACGAATCGATCACGTCAAAGTTACGGGTCAAAGTACTATGCTGATATTATACGCATCAGTACAATAAGAGCATAGAGTCGAGGCCACGCATGCTAACACTGTGTGGTTTATATCGGGTTAAAGCGGATACTGTGACACTATGTACTTTTGTCTTTTATCAATAGAGGATGAATCTGAATAGAAGAATGACAGGGAAAAACACAAGCTTCGATTTTTTTTCCCTCTGTATAAATTCGTTACGTGATTCAACACTCGACGACTAATTATTGGAAGGATCGCGCGCGCTTCTCATCGGGCGGGAGACCTGCAGACGGTGCTCACGACAGAGTGCAGAATGTTGCGGGCAGTCATTAGAAATGAAGAAGGACTTATAAAAAAGTGTACTCGTTTCTATCATGGGTGAATGGTTTCTCAATGGATTTGTGCCTGCAGAAAATTATAATGTATAGGAATATGCAATAACATTTACAACCAACCAGGAATAGCCAGACCTACCACCAACTTCTCTACCATGATGGACTACCGATTTAACGTTCAGGTATCAGTATATATCATTGAATTTATACATGCATCTCATTCAATCTTCATTTCTAATGAAACCATGGTGTGTTTGTCAGCGTGTATAATGCATAGTCTTTCAATTTATTGGAAAAAGCAGTGAAATTTCGTTGTATTTCGTCAAATAGATAACGAATATCCAAGTGACCCATCTTGTTGCATCTTTGAGAAAAGATGCGAGAACGGTTATCCTCCATCATGAATGAGGTGCTCCAGCCCAGGATCAAGCTATGTTTGGTAATAATATCGGAAAATCATTTTTGTATTTCATTGTAGGACATAGTTTTGTTCTATCGTTCAATTTTGATTCGTCATTCTGTTCTGGCATGTGCGTGTTACCTTTCGTCAACTGTTTCACTGGATAAGTATGGTGCCATATAGGTGCAACCGTAAGGTTCCTTTGGTTAATATTATTAATCCCCTCTCGCCTTATATACATGAGTCATTCAAAACCAACCAATGTGTGTTTTGATATCCATTCGAACGATTTGTCCGATATTCGAAAAACATTCTGTTGTTATTTTTGTTGATTCGTATAAGTGATAAATGATATCGTCATTTTTTTACGAATTTAAATTTTTGCTTGGCAGTGAACACTGACGGACTCTACACATCTAATTCCATTTCAAACCGTTAGTTTACTATGTAGGCTATATATCATGATCAATATGGTAATCTATAATTAGCGTGATTAGTGAAAGAGCACATTGGCAACATTTATCTGCATGTTTGCCATATATTACGTAATACAATGGAGTAAAATCGTTGTTTTTGGTTTAATACGTCTTAATTTGAATCGCTTATATTGTTTTAAATGGTCAAAATAGAAATACATTTCGTAGACAAAACTCATGCCATATGCTTCGAAAGTGATTGGAACCTGAAGATCCCTTGGTGCAGTTATGACCAATGTATCAGGGACCAAATACAACCAAAGGTAACACACATTGCTCTCATTTGACTAGAGGATTAGTGAATGACCACACGACTGTGTTTATTCTATCTCAATCAATAGACTTATACGGCTTCTTGAACAGTCTTATGTAAACATGACAAATAAAAAAAAGACCGATGCTGTAATTACATATGATTGAAACATTACAGAAAGAAGACGTTTAGAATCTATGAACGTTTAAGCTGATTTTTTTCCTTGTTGGACAGGTATATTACGTACGATGTGCTGAATAAGAAACAGATTATCACAAAATAAATTTAGTCCTTTACTCTAATGTATCAATACTTAAAAGCCGTTTTGGAAGAACCGGTTATCATATTTTCAGTCCAACGTATGCCACAAAATCAACTAAAATTGTATAAATTGATATCGAGGCTGACCCTTTAACTAGATGACGGTTTTTTCTTCTCCAATAATTTTTTTTTTTTACAGTATTCTACTATTCTTTAAAGCTATGAAATATATGAACCGGCAGCTATGAAATGACAGACCACCAAAGTATGGTCTTTGATTGCCAGATCTTTACCATATTTTAGAGCAAGATAAACCAACAATAATCAGTCAACAGACTGGCGTGTGGAAAAGTCTTACAGTATTTGAATGCGAGTTCAATGTTAAGAAATCAAGAAATATTACTGGATGTTTGACTTAGTTATGTCTGAAAGTAATTCACATTTCTCATCATATTGCTCAAGTCAGGATGTCAGAAAAACTATACTTCTGCTCAAATTACACCCTAAAGTTGATCATCGTTTTAGAGATGTCGTAGATCCACATAATTATGTAGGTTTTAATGTTTTACGAATAATTTTGATTGATGGGCTTAGGGCTTAAACCTGCTCTGCGGATGAATGCTTTAGGCTTTCATTTAAAAAATAATAATGTATAAAAATGTTTTTAGCTACTAATCATACCCTTGGCTAAATTATTTACTTATACAAAAGTGAATAGATAGAGGTCGTGTTTTTGACACGCCTATAGATCAAAATAATTTGATTGTAACTTTGTGTTAGTTAAAAAAAGTTTTGATAACGGTTGACATCTAGTAGAGGAAGTGACAAGGTTAGTTTGAGTTCAATCGATTACATTGGTTGAAACTAGATGCACTCTCTCACCCCATCCACAATGCAATAACCTCATAATCAATGAATGCAGACGCTTTACAAATGAACATTGATTATTCTCTGCCAACTAATCAGGGCTTTGTTACGATACAGTGACGCCGTTGTCCTATTGTCTGTCAATCATGACAATGCTTCGAGAAGCTGAGATGTAATAACTTTTTAAAACTTTCCATTGATTGCGCGGATATTGATACATGTACATCTCTGATGCCTTGATCATTTAGTGTATACAGAGCACAAGAATTCACTCAAATATTTTCTTTTTAATTTCTTGTCGTTTTCACTATTTGACCATGATTATAGAGAATTAGGAGGGGTTGATTGTAAAAAGAATCCGAGCTAACTTGTTTAAGCACAAATAGTTAATAGATGAAAGTAAACAAAATAAAAAACAAACGAACATTTAATACACATTTTGCAAATGTGTAATATATTATTTCAAGGGCTAATTGTCCGTTGGTTGAAAATAGTCAATGAACTTTCAACGTGTCTTTTTTTCACATGGAACTAATAAAACATATTTTCAGCAACTGATAAATTTGAAATCGAAATTTCTAAAATCACTGATTTGACACATTGGAACAAAGTAAAAACGCACAAAGCACATTATTGCATATAGCTGTTTATATTTAATTCAGAGCATGTACAATTTTCCTTTCGATTAGTCCAGAGTTTATTACCAATTTTCATTATTTCTCGCGCCAGCAAATACAATATGTTCATCGATATATTCTCAGAAATACATTGTACATGTATGAGATGAATAATGGCGACCTTCTAAAGCTCGTAATAAATGATGGTATAGTTTCAACCATGAAACCAATTATGATGAATTATCATGCCGTATATAGCTAGTTTTGATTGGGACTCGAAAATAGTAGACATCCGAGCATGCAGATATTGAATATTTCAAGAGAGGAATTGAAGCAAAAGGAAGTAGGAACAGAGGTGGGGGAACTCCCTCGTTTTATCCCCGTCTGCACTGGAATAGTCATACAAAATGGATGTGGTCAATATTGTAAGTGTCTATCTGTTGTCTTGTGTCCTGTACTAGGGGGCGGATCCAGGAAGCACCAATATACATAGGGGTGACCGGAAAGGAAAATTTCCCATTTTATCATGTTTATGTTGATTGTTATTTATTCATTTATCACCTACGGGTTGGATTGCCCTGTTCAGCCGTCGGCTGGTTTTCAAAGGGGTCCATATCAATTCTAAATGGCTTGAAAATGTAGTGAATAAACAAAATAAGAAGATAAAGAAATAATGGTAAAATTAATAACGAAATGAATAGATGGAACAGGGGAAAGGCCTTGATCAGAGAAAAATAAAGGCGCCACAACCCTCTGCCTTATCAGTATGGGGCGTCCCTTTTGCCATTTACTTCTAGTTATCTTTTTTTTCATTCTTGGATAAAATAAAACATTTCTGTGTAGGTGCAATCCGCATACATGTACCTCTTATCTGTTCAATAGTTCAAAAATCAAATCTAACCTCCCAATAAACTAAAAACATCCCTTATTTCTCGAAATGGACGCTGCTTTGTAAATTTTTAGATGTGAAAATTTTGGCCTTGGCGTAATTATCCATGTACAGAAACTAGAAAGAGCGTGAGAGGTGAAGTACGATTCATTCTATAATAATATCCTAACCTTGGGAAGAGCAGCCACTGTTTCAAGCTGCCATTCCAAAGAGGGAAGAAAAAACACCTCCGGTAACGAATTAACAATTAATGTAGTTCGCCTAAAGGTCAATATACCTAAAGTACATGTGAATAACAAATAAAAAATATAGTGAAAATTATACACCCCATAGGAGATGGTGAGCGCACCTTGTTTCTTATTGTTTCGAATTGAATTAAAATGAAAATTAATATTACCTATAAAATTAAAGTTAATGTTCGATTCATGATATATCATACACTCTAAAGAAAGGTTTCCATCTCGAGGGATCTGCCTGATCAATTCTTCGCTGTTTTTAATCCCAAAACATTATTTGCATATTAACGTTGTACTCCCCAAGCTGTTAAAGGTGGGAGTACATACTGAAATTCCATATTATGGTCAAGTTTTGATTTTTGTCATTTTGAAGGCACTGAACTTTACTTGATCTAAAATGAATTTTTAAAGTATTTCCATAAAAACAGGTGAAAACATTAAAAAGAATTTTTTTTTTGGATGGAATAAACATTCAATCAAGCCTGTCTCCCCTTTGTATTTTCAGTGACTTTATAACGTTTGCGGGATGACCTGTATAGACTCGAAATTTAGGACAGTTATGCACAAAGATGTATACTACAACTAAATTTTTTTTTTCATATTCAGCAAAACTTTAATCAATTAAATTAAGGGTAAAATATCGCCATCAACAAAAAAATTGTAGATTTTCAACAAATGATTGCCATGGTAATCCGATAGACAATATTTACACAATTCCTTCATTAAGTTGAAAGCATTATGTCACATAAATATTTAAATAGTTATAAATTGACCAGAGTTTGAAAAGTATGGAGAAATATGGACAAAAATCTGCCAAATTTTGATGTCGTTGGAACTTTGATCTTGTGCCCACCTCCCGATAAACATGAACTTTAGTGTAAAGTTATACTGATTGGACGAAAAATTACTCAAGGTCGGCCAAAAAATATCAATTTTTGTGTGATCTTTTCTTTTTGTAATGTATTGCTTATAATGAATACTGCAAAGAAGAGACGAAGCAGAAGAAATTTTGGACAAAAACAAAAGTGTGACATACCTTCCTAAAAGCAGTAATGCGATTTATAGAGGGATCGTTTGATAACCCGTGAACAAAAATGATTATAATCTATATCTTGCTCGTACGTAAGTTAGTAAGCTGAAATGACAGTGCAATACGATAAACTTACGACGATAATGATAATTATAGAAATACCATTTCTAACCCTATTACTACTACTACTACTACTATACTACTACACTACTACCAGAATTTATATTGAGAACTGTAATAGTGATGATCATAATAAAATTATAATATTGATGAATAATAATACTAACAATTCCAATGATTAATAACAAAATTTATGGCAATTATTGTATTTCTCAATTTCAAACTGAAACAAAAGCTTTATTTCGAATCTTAAAAATAATTGGGATTGGATGCATGGAGTTTGACTAGCCAATGAAGGTCAGTTTTTAATATATATGCGTACATACAAGCCCATACAAGTACTTTGTTAATGGTAATTATCTAAAGTGGCAAAAGTGCTCTTTATACGTACACCGTGTAACACCGTTTCAACGCACAGTGGAATGAGGAAATATAAGGGTGCTATCGGAAATGGTAATAATAGGATCCGGCTATTTTGGACTACTCGTAAGGCCTACCGTTTGACCTCCTTCCATTCTGTCCCACCCTCTGATTATGTCGTGTCTAAGCACCTGTGATTTTTCAGCGGGAAATTTCCGTGGTGTGGTTTTGTGTCATTATGAGTTTCATGTTCAAGCTTTATTTGTCATTTCAGGATACCATAAATCACTATCTATTCATATTCACTCGCTATACTAAGTACTGTGTAAACTTAGGTTATTTCAACGTAGTGGAATTCTTCTTCTTTTATTTTTATTTTTATTTTTTTTTTTTGGGGGGGGGGTATATCATCAGGATATAGAAATACTATGACATTTCTGTAAGATTCATATGGATCTGATCAATGGAATTTACCTTTTAAAGTAAAAATTACAAATCCGTTTAGTCATGTTTTTTAAATGAGCAATGTAACAAACATTAATTCTAAACTGAGGATATCCCATACGAGCTTTCGAAGGACAAAATGCTTGCATTTAACATTAAAAAAAAACTTGCAATGAAACGTGTTAATTATTGTTTCAACTTGTGTAATATTCTTTGTTAGCTTAACGCGTGGCCGTAAACCTATAACACACACAGAAAATCTCGTATTTAGCCCAATTCCCACTCCCTTTCTGTCTCCATTTTCTTTCTATTTATCTACGGAGATTCGCTTCGATTCACTGCCATAGAGCGCTGCCATTTTACGACTCTGCTCAATACAAATATATGACATGCAAAAAATTGGTGGGAAAAGACAAGGCCAAATTCATGAGTCAATTAGCTGTTTCAATATACCAGAATTTGGTCTGTAATATTATTTGGTGCCAAAATTCTCTTCCCTAATTTTGAACAGGCGTGGACAAATTTGTTATAGCGTGATTATTTGACAAACAGGGCCGCGTGGTTCAATATATATGCTATATAGACTCTCACACATGATGATTTATCATTTGAATTTTTACTCAAATTGAATAATTGAATATATGATTCGTCATTTCCATAGAATTAGGTACATGTACCTGTTTTTCTCTCAATCTAAATAAATCCATGATATATTTATATATATAGGAAGAATTTCTAGAGTGCATAGAACTAACCTATATATAAAGATAGTCTTCCTTCACTCAGAAAATATCATGGTTTAAGCCCCGGTCACATAGGAGCCCGGAAGCAACACGATTCCCCCCGACTCTTTGTTAATTCACAGTTAACTGCCTCGGAACAACGAGTCGGGATGAATCGTGTTGCTTCCGGGGTGCTATGTGACCGCTTTAAATTTGTGCCCCGAGATACAACAACGGCTGAATCATGTAGGGTTCAACCCCAAAAAAAAAAAATAATACCCCCCCCCCCACCAGGGGCCGATTGCTCGAAATGGTTTTAGTTATCCTCTTCATGCTAAGTCGTCTTAAGTTCTTGTGCCATCCTCTTAACATAGTCGTATCAACGCTAATGTCTATGTTACGAGGGAAGCACAAGAAGTCAATACGTCTTAGCAAGGAGAGGATAGCTTAGACCATTTCGAGCAATCGGCCCCAGGAATACAATACTGTATTCCCCTACTTATTTTTATACAAATTTTCTGTGTCAATATGCAGGGTAAAATGCAAGTGACCCTCAGAAACCATGAACAAGCGATCAATAAGTGATGCTTTCTTGTAACTATTACCTGAGATTAATGTAACCATATTCGGAAAAGTGAATAAAGGTTACAGATCTGACAACAGTACATTCATAAATTTCGTAGAAAATAAACGAGCAATGTGTGAAATTCATATGAGAATAGTCTGTTTTGAAAATGCAATTTCTGTTGTTTGATTTTGAAAACTAATAGGACATACAATTCTCTCTTTTTTTCAAATTCTTTTATATGCAGATTCGGAAGAGCATCATAACTGAGAAGGATATCGTCTTTAATGTAAGTAGGCCTACACTCCCGAATGGGAGGCTAAGATCCTATCAATTTTATATTGCTTATTTTAGGTCTCAATAATTGAGATATGAAACCAATATGGGTGTGATTGGTCTTCTTCTTCATTTTTATTTTATTGCATATTTTCATATTTTCATATTTTACACAAATATAAAGAGATGGAAAATTGATGAGGAGGCCTTCCTTCAGCAGTGGAGTGAAACAGGCTAGATAGACACAAATATAAAGGATTCTTTCTCAAATAAAGAATGGTATAAAATATGGAAAGCAATACAGACGTGCAGGGTTATGATAAAGAAGAACGAAGAATAGTAAACAATCTTATATTGTTTCTTGTGACTTTCATAAATAATCAGAAGTTTGTGACATTCAATTTGCTTTTTTAAAAACAAGAAGTGGCTCAATTCGAACTTTGGAGATTACAAATCAAATTTTACTCCAAATAATATACTATTTACTAAGACTTATATAATAAATATTTGGATTTTGCTTTACAGTCGCTTTAAATACTCAAAATACAAACCCAATATCAACAATAATAGAATATTGTTCTCCAAAAATATTATTCCTCGAATATAATGATATTACTGATTTTGTATTCGAATACTTTTGTTTACTGTGTATTCTAAACTTTGATTCTTATCATGTATATCTATTATGAAAACCTATCTAAGATAATTATGATGTATTTTTTTAAATTCAAAATGCTATTTCAGTACAGGTATAGTCGTGTGGTCAAATTATTAAATTCCTTCAGGAAACTTTTCTATGTTTACTCCAGAATTGTTCCTGCATTTAATTTTGGTTCGCATCATAGTTTCTCTTGAAGCTGTAAATTTTATTTTTATTGCGCATCATCAGCTTGTTTATGCTTCAATTTTTTGTTTATTTAAGTTTTCATTGTGTGCTTGCATGTAAATTGTTTATGTACTTGTATACCAATAGCTTTTAAAGTCATTATTGTGATGTCCAGTGTTTGTAAGTGTTGTTTTGTTTTTATTTGTTTTGCTTTATTTTGCTCGGCTGTTATCATGCTTATAGTGCATTATTGATGTTTCAAGAAAATGCTTCAAGTTATTCTTGGTTTAGAAATTATGCAAATCAAGTTCTTAAAAGAAGAGTCTACCCCAAAATAATAATTTTTTTAACAGAAGCAGAAACAATTGGTGAGTAAAACAAAATGTTTGAAGAAAATCAGACAAGTAATAAAACAGTTATGAATTTTTAACGATTTGAAAAAAAATGGGCCAATCAGTGGAAATTTCCAGAGATATTGCCAATTTGATGACACTATGGGTGCACAACTTACCAGAGTTTTCATTATAAATATGATGCAAAATTGCTCATTTTAACAGAAAGTTGCAAAGTTTGTATGAATGTAAACATGCAAATAGTGGATCTACATATCTATCATAAAGATATACTACGGTTAAAGTTTTGAGGATATCATTTTTTTTTTAGGAAAAAGGTAACATTTAATGACATTGTTATGAATGTAAGAAATGGTCAGTTGTGCACCTATGACGTTATCAGTTGCCAATTTGTCTAGATATATAAACATTCATAACTTTCTTATTAGTTGTCCAATTTTTCGCAAACTTTTTTTGCTTTGTTCGTCTAATTTTTCTGCTCCTGTTGAAGAAATATTATATTTGGGTAGACTCTCCTTTTAAGACGTGCTTCACGACACTGTATACCAATCCTATAAATGGACAAAATGTATACAGCACAATAAGAAAATAAAAACATTTAAGTGTGCCATAAACTAAGAAAAAAAATCTGACCATTTCTTATGTGAACTGTTCAAGTCAAATCTGCTTTTGCTTCACAATTTCATTTTTGCGGTTATGGATTTGCTATGCTCTACTTTGTTTTGCACTCATAAAATGCATCATGGTATTATTATAATGATTTTAGATAGCTATTACTCTCTAGATCGTGTTCACTCTTAAAATATTGGGTACAATCTGAGTCCAAAATGATGGTGGTTATGATCGTGCATGTCTTTCAGTCCTTAGATGGATCATTTCAAACTATTCGGAAATTGAAAAAAAATAAAAGTCTGAATATTCCAACCAACCTAAGCTCAATGAAATATATTCAACCAAACTTATCAAGAAACAAAACAACGAGAGTAAAAAGGAAGAAAGAAATTAACATAATCTAACCAACTATTTTGGGGGTATATTCTATTAATTTTGGGCCAACGTTCTAAGATAGTATTCTTAAAATAAAATGAACCATTTTTTAAAAATAATTTCGTTAAAAAAAGTTCTTAATTTCAAAGTACCCAGATATTGTCTTTTCAATAGGTACAATACTGTCATACCCACAGTTTACCCAATATTTCTAAGAGTGTACATTTATTATATCTTGTCATGCACCGCGTCCATTTTTTATTTTGTTTTCGTTTCAACTTTCGTCCACACCTTAGCTTACGTCATATTTCTCTTCTCATCGTCTATGGCACTGTAGAATTCACTGCGTTGTGTTTCCATGGTAACAGCGGATTCTGCAGTGCCATTGCATGATGGGTAGACCATTCGTGTGAGTTGTGTGACGTGTTTCCTGCAAGCATCCATCACCAACATCTCATCTGCTTTCTTCATTTTGACCCGCACCATTTATTTATTTCCTTTTTGCGTTCACCAAGTTTGCCGTTTTTTCTTTGAATTATTTGTTTGCGTTTTGCAGTGATTTTTGTTCGCTTTCTTTTTGTAGTATTTTTTTTTTTTTTTTTTTT
>BQKZ01000679.1:126137-154933 GCA_036244855.1 Temnopleurus reevesii
CCCCCCCCCCCCCCCACGGTGCGCGCCTGACATCGATGGGCACAAATTCGTGAACTATTCGTGAAGTCGTCGTGAACTTTGGGTGAACTAGTCATGAGCAGTTTGAAAGCCTCCATTAAGAAATGCTCTTTCTATGTCTGATAATGTAGGCCTATATGTATTTGACTAGAGTTTACCATGTAGAGAATATTGACCACGAAATATATTGTATGCAACTTTGATCAATTTTGTTTGCATCACTCTGTACACACCCAAATCACTGTGAATAATTTATAACGTGTTCCTGGAGCTCTAAATGTCAATCTGATTGTAAGTATACCGAGATGGCGTTAAAACGCTTTAGACGAACCGCAACATTGCGTTCATCACGGCAAGAAATTAAATAGTTATTTTTCTTTCTCCATTTTTTCATTCGACTATTTATATATACAGCACTCGATAATTTCGATTCTAAGCAGAGGTCAATCTAAAAAAAAACCATAGAATTTTAAACATTGTGATATTCGATACACTTTCTGAGCCAAAATTTTGTGTACAATTGAATTCTGAAATAAAAAAGGGCACATTTTTTCTTCAAAAAAGGACATTATTACGAAAAGTTGTAATACACTTTAAATGATAATGATAATACATGCAATTTATATAGTGTACGTATCCACTCTACTGCGGAGTAATCAAGGCGCTATTCATAATTATTACACTGGCTTCAGCTCGTCGCCACCAGCGCTCAAACTTTTCAAGGAATAATTATTCCTGCCAGGTACCCATTCACCTCACCTGGGTTATGTACAGTACAAGGTGGATGAATTTCTTGCTGAAGGAAACTGACACCATGGTCGGGATTCGAACCTTCGACCCTCTGGTTGAAAGGCGTGAGTCAGAACCACTATACCACGACGCCTCCGACAATTTCAGCCCTCATATAAAAGATACTAACCTTTTGTGTATCATTTTACCAGCCAAAATTATTCTTCAACCAACATTAGCAATCTATCACCACTGTTTTGATAAGCTTTAACCAGTAAAAATCGTTGAAATCGAAAAAAAAAGAAGAACAGATTACTCAAGAAATTTTTCACTTTGGTATAACTTTGGTCAGATAAACATGTATATAGGGATGGTAATAAATTGCTTTCTTTTTAGCCCGCAGTACCAGATTTTGCGTAAAAATTGAATGTCACATCCTGAAAAAAAAAATATTTGCAATAAGAAGTAAGTGATAATATGCCATAGCAAAGTATTGGCTTGTACTGGGCATAGCTGATTGAATTGTCAAGTCTATAGCTTTTGTATATTGTATATTTGTGTGTACTCGCGTTTTTGTGGATTGCATATTTATTCTTTAATAACACACATTGAGAAAATAAATAAGTTGGGGATTTGAAAAAAATGATATTATTGATATGACTGAAATGTACAAAACTTGGTATCAGGTGAAAGCTTTTTGAATTCCGCATAGTTTAGAAGGTAAACAATTACTGTTATAAGCCCATTCTCAAAAGGGCTTTTCATACCCCCACCCCCTTCTGACAATGCATATGGCTGAGAAAAATTATGTATGATGCCAAAGTTGAAACAAAATAATTCGTGTTTCCGCCTACACTTTTACTCATGCGCGCACCTTTTTTTTTTGNAGGTGAAAAGGAAGCCAAATTTTGGCGAAAGGGGCGCTAAATTCGGTGGTGACTTTTGTTTAACTTGTCAGCCCAGCTCACCCCCGCCCCCCATACGCAAAATTTGAGCTGAGCCACGGGGTGCCAAATTTAAGAGGTGAAAACCATTTCTTTTTGCTTGTTACCATTTAAATCTAACAACTTGAAAACGAGTAGAATATAAACTATTCCTTATTCACGTGCAAAAGTTTGAAAACAAATAAAAAATTTCATTATTCTCTGGCCACTCCTGACCAAATGCGAAAAATTGGTCAATAGACAATAAATGTTTATTGTGTATTTTTCATGGCACATTTTTTACGTTATCGAGAAGTTTAAATAGAAGCCTTTCTGCAATATATCCCTCCGTTTCACCGTTTTTTTTTTCAAAAAGAAAATATGGGTAAAAACAACAAAATTCCATCCGTTTGCATGTATTTTGAGGATTCAATCGTTTCTTTAGATTTCCCCCAATTCTCAATTTTCATTTTGTATTGCACTATTTGCTTATATTTGCATTTCATTTGAAACATTATTCTGGTTGATTATTGAGAACTCGACTCAAACTTTCGCCTTTTTCAAAACAGTCGTGCGACATCAGTAGGCAGGTAGGGGCATGAAGGCTACACAATTATCCCGTCCATCATGCTCTTGCAAAGCAGAACCCCGTCTTCGCTCGGAGCCAAATTGAACTTGGAAATGGCGTCATCTGGTACCCATCTCGTGAGCCTATATAAATGTTTTCCCGGTCGATTTAATCGGAGTTGCATTCAAATCAACGAATGGATTTTTTTTTAAATAAAATACTGGAGCAACATTATAAATCTTGAAAATACCACTCTTGGTTCTATATATGGACGTTCAAACTGAAGAAAATAAAAGACAATACAATTGCACAATTCAATTTTAAATTTATGTATAATTTGTTACCTACATTACAAAATTTGAAAAAATTGAAAAAAAGAACCAGCGATGTTTGTCATATTTGTAACCAAGTTGGAGATATTATGCATATGTTTTTGTTATGTGCGGAAGTAAAGAAATTCTGGAAATACATAGAAAACTACCTCAAGAGTTGTTATGACAAGAATTTTAATTTTAAAAAGGAATACGTTATTTATGGTTTCAAACAAACAGAAAACGAAGAAATTGATTTGATATTGAATTACGGATCATTTGCAATTCACAAATGTTTGAATATTGAATTGGTTTCTTGAGAAAAAACAAAATATAGGAATATTAAAACGATGTTTGATTATGTTGTGAAAAAGAGGTACGAAATAGAAAAAAAACAAAAGAAAAGAAAAATTATATATGGAAATGTAAAAATGGAGTCCCATCATAAATGATTTATGTACCATGTGAATATCATGTTTTGTTATTTGATATTGTAGATGTATTTCTATTTGATGATTTGAATAAAGTTTTTTTTATAAAAAAAATCAACGAATGGATGTTCAGATTTGAAAGATCTGGGTAAACTGGCTTGTACCATGGTTCATTTTTTTATCATTCAAGTTTGTTTAGCTGTATTACCCTTTTTCTTATTCTATTCACATTAGCTGCTAAAAGTGGTCATTATTTTGATTTCATGCCAATAAAAGGGTCGTTTTATTTCAAGTCGAATTTGAAAACACTTCTCTCTTTTTTTTTCTTTTTTTTTTTACACTTTGATTGTTCTTATCGATACGCTGAAATAAGAAAAAATGTGAAATCACATGCCAAAATCAACTAAATGTTTTTTAATTTGATATTGTTCTCATAGTTCATTCCTATTCATTTTTACATTGAACGATTTCATGTTGAATCTACTGAAATATTACCCTATAAAAACTAATATCACACAGTTCCGAGTCAAATTGATCCATTTTCTAAACTTCAATTTTTTTTTTTTTAAAAGTCGAATTATATTTAGCAGCATTTTGAGAACGTAACAAGAAACGTCCTCGATTTTTAACCTTCTTCATAGCAAAATGTGCAATATTACACCTCTTTGAAAAAAAGGTATAACTATAAGGTGCACAGTTGCACTCTGTTTTTTTTTCTAATTAGGTAATAAATCTTGATTGAAATGTGAAATGTGTCGTCGCAATAAATTGTTTGGATACTTTCTTGAGATAAGTTATCAACACGATATACACTATTTCCGTAAAATTAAGTCGAACGTCATTTCAATGCTCATTTGTAATGCTATTCAAATCCTTGTTCAAATCGGAACCGACTTGTGATTGTTGTGACAGCACAGATGAATACATGGTGCACGGGTCTATTATCTACGACCCACTTTATTCTATGGGAATATATCGTGTTTACTAAACATGATAATTAATATGATATGGAAATAATTAGAATGTTAGAATGTTAGAATTAACGTCTAATAAATTAAGACATCGTCTTCTTCGACTCCGTACGGGTTCGGTTGTCATGGATACCCATTGATGTAAACTTCTCTTGATAAACTGTATAATAATCCAACTAAGNATTCAAATTTTCAAAAGAATTCGCTCGTAGAAAATTATGCTATGATCTTGAAATGTGTATACAAACTATATGTCATGGTATATATCCCCCAAATTCACATTTCTTTAATCTTTACCAAAACTATACATGGGCTTTAATTACAAATATCGAGATGGATGTAACATGCAACAAGAATATAAAGATAAAGAAAGTGAAACACATTCTATCAAAATATCTATGAAAATTATTATTCAGGTTTATTGGGACAATAATTCAACGTCATTGCGTCTATGCACTGTGAGCAGAAGGGACAAAGGACTGGGACAAATTAAAGAACTTCATTCAAACATTCGCACAACCTTCATGATCACACAAGCATATCCTAGGTGCAGATCTTGTTCAACATTTACCTGCAGAATAAGAAGGATTGTAATTTCTTTTGCATCCATCTAGCTGGCCGTTGTTAATGCTACAGTGGAAGTTGATTTCTTTGTCTCATGCCTTTGTCCCTTCTGCTCACAACGACGGAGATGATATTGCGTGATCAGCTTTGGCTACCCCCAAAAAGACTGTTCCAAAATGCAAAACTTGCAAAATTTCAATCATGTCTATTACGCGTTAATTTTGCTATAAGTAAAGACATCGTCTTCTTCGACTCCGTACGGGTTCGGTTGTCATGGATACCCATTGATGTAAACTTCTCTTGATAAACTGTATAATAATCCAACTAAGAAGCATGAGGCACATCCAACATCATCATAATTTCACTAGTTTTTTTTCCAAATCCTCTTTTCCACAAGGTCTCCATAAACTCACAATATAAAAATCTACCATTATAATACGTTTTCACTATTGCGATATTTTCACCATTTTCACAATACATCATCCAAAATATAGTCTACACACTAAGCACACATGTATAAACTTTTCATCATATTTCCATCAGTTTTCAACAATACTTATGACAAGCATGTCATATCTACTACCATCAGAATACATCACCACCATTTCCGTATTTTCATCATTATCACAAAATATATTTTACACAATCAATATACTTTCAACAACAGGTATTATTCATATTTCCATCAATACCTATAACTCCATCATCACAATTCATTTTTATCATTGCTATATTTTCACCTTAATATTAACCACTTTCATCATTTTCATTTCATTTTCCCCACAATAAATATGATTTCACCATCATCACAATACATAAATCTTAGTTTACGCACCAAGCCATCATCATACAATGATACAATCCCTTCATGTTTTTGCACACAGGCTCTGAGCTGCGAGGGTTCTGTACTTTCACTATCATCTTCATTCATCTTTCAACATTATACACTGTTAAAAGTTGGGCAAAAATGTACTCAACAGTGAGCAACATATTGTCCACACAACTATTGATAAAAATATATCCAACTAGTATGGTGGAATAGCAAAACTATACCAGAAATTGTCACATTCTTCACACCTTTTGGTTTTTAAATGACAAACATCTGGTAAACATGCAAAAGTCAACCATAAATCGGACATCTTTTTTGCCAAACATCTTAAGAGTGTATCTCATATACCATATATTACCTGTATCACAATTCATTTAAACCACCACCTATCTTCTACAATCGCTGTCATTTCACTAGCAATGCCCATCCACTGACATTCATTTTCATTCAACACAATTTCTTCTATTTACTGTGCATTCATTTTCATTCAACACAATTTCTTCTATTTACTGTTGGTATCCATCTTTTGGCATTCATTTTCATTCAACCCAATTTCTCCATTCACTATAAATATCCGTCCATCGCCATTCATTTTCATTCAACACAATTTCTTCCATCTACTACAATTTCTTTCATTCACTTTCAATCATCTTCAATCAACGAGTTTTCTTCCAACCATTGTTAATACCCATCCACAGCCATTCATTTTCATTCAACAAAATCTTTTCAATTCACAGTCAATACCCGATCACTGCCATTCATTGTCATTAAAAACGATTTCTTCCATTCAATGTCAACACCCATTTACTGCCATTCATTGTCATTCAATATGATTTCTTCCATTCACTGTCAACATCCATTCACTGTCATTCAAAACGATTTCTTCAATTCACTGTCAACATCCGTTCACTGTCATTCATTGTCATTCAACATGATTTCTTCCATTCACTGTCAACATCCATTCACTGCCATTCATTGTCATTCAAAACGATTTCTTCAATTCGCTGTCAACATCCGTTCACTGCCATTCATTGTCATTCAAAACGATTTCTTCCATTCACTGTCATTCATTGTCATTCAACGTAATTGCTTCCATTCACTGCCATTCATTCACTGCCATTCATTGTCATTCAAAACGATTTCTTCCATTCACTGTCATTCATTGTCATTCAAAACGATTTCATCCATTCACTGCCATTCATTGTCATTCAAAACGATTTCTTCCATTCACTGCCATTCATTGTCATTCAAAACGATTTCTTCCATTCACTGCCATTCATTGTCATTCAAAACGATTTCTTCCATTCACTGCCATTCATTGTCATTCAAAACGATTTCTTCCATTCACTGCCATTCATTGTCATTCAAAACGATTTCTTCCATTCACTGCCATTCATTCTCATTCAAAACGATTTCTTCCATTCACTGCCATTCATTCACTGCCATTCATTGTCATTCAAAACGATTTCTTCCATTCACTGTCATTCATTGTCATTCAAAACGATTTCATCCATTCACTGCCATTCATTGTCATTCAAAACGATTTCTTCCATTCACTGCCATTCATTGTCATTCAAAACGATTTCTTCCATTCACTGCCATTCATTCACTGCCATTCATTGTCATTCAAAACGATTTCATCCATTCAATGTCATTCATTGTCATTCAACATAATTGCTTCCATTCACTGCCATTCATTGTCATTCAAAACGATTTCTTCCATTCACTGCCATTCATTGTCATTCAAAACGATTTCTTCCATTCACTGCCATTCATTCACTGCCATTCATTGTCATTCAAAACGATTTCATCCATTCAATGTCATTCATTGTCATTCAACATAATTGCTTCCATTCACTGCCATTCATTGTCATTCAAAACGATTTCTTCCATTCACTGCCATTCATTGTCATTCAAAACGATTTCTTCCATTCACTGCCATTCATTGTCATTCAAAACGATTTCTTCCATTCACTGCCATTCATTGTCATTCAAAACGATTTCTTCCATTCACTGCCATTCATTGTCATTCAAAACGATTTCTTCCATTCACTGCCATTCATTGTCATTCAAAACGATTTCTTCCATTCACTGCCATTCATTGTCATTCAAAACGATTTCTTCCATTCACTGCCATTCATTGTCATTCAAAATGATTTCTTCCATCCACAGACATTCATCTTTATTCAATATTATTTCGTCCTATACCAGCAATACCCATCCACTGCCATTCATTTTCATTCAACACAATTTTTTCATTCACTGTCATTCATTTTCATTCAACACGATTTTTTCATTCACCGTCATTCATTTATATTCACATAATTTCTTCCATTCACTGTCAATACCCATCCACTGCCATTCATTTTCATTCAAAACGATTTCTTCTATTCACTGTCATTCATTATGATTTCTCCTAATCACTGTAATACCCATCCAATGCCGTTCATTAACATTCAACAAGTTTTCTTCCATTCTTTCAATCTTCACATTGCCCCAATTACCTGCCTTGGTGTTTATATCATCACAATGCTCATTAAACAAAAATCTTCTAAGTTGATCAAAGGAGCCACAACTTCTTATAAATCACTATGGAGAAATATTTGATTGTAACAGATTGGCCAAAATTGGCCTTCTTGGGATGCTAAACACTGTGAGCCTAAGGGAAAAAGTAATTGGACAATGTATTGTCCAGAATAAACCGAAAGGAAATTTCTTTTGTGTGCATCTCGCAATTGTGAATGCTTGGTCCAAATCCTTTGTCTCTTTTGCTCACAGTGAATTAGGCTTTGCTGTGTGAGAACTTAAAAGAACAACGGAAATGAGTGATAAAAATTACTTTGTGATTGACCGTTTTTTTTTGCATAATAAAGAGGTTGAAAATCTTTCCACAAAGCTTTCCGAGTTTTGGCTCCTGAAGGTATATTAAGAAACTTAAAACATCTAGAAACATGTTACACAAAAAGAATAAAAAACAATGACAAAGAGAATTGTTTTAAAATATGAAAGATGGACATTCACATATTCTCTTCTTGCTATCTTTCTTCATTACCTCAAAAAGATCAAATGAGAGCTTTTCCAAACATCGCAGTACTTCATATACCATTTTTCTATCTAATGTACAAGTTGATATGTACAGCCAGTTTGAACATTTTACACTCACAATACACATCATGTCTCACAATCGCAAGACAGGAGGATGTGATGACCAGGTGTGGAGATGGAAACAGAAAACAATCAAGAGCAGATTTCAAACAACACTAAGGAGGTGTTGTTCAAAATCAACTGCAAATCAACTGCAACTTTGCAAATTGTAACGCGTATTTTCATTCGCGCATGGTATGCGCATTTAACGAGACGCACATAAAAAATGATTTTGATTGGCGCGTTCAGATCAACTGCAACTTGCAATCAATTGCAACTTTTGAGCAACACCCCTAAATATCATTGGAGGGGTTTGTAATTTTTAGAGTGATTTCTATACATGAACGTAGAGACAACCTTCCTAAATATGTAGGTGGATAGAAATTAAAACATCAATTATCAAACGGCAGAACCAAACATTTTCTCATGACAGAAAGCATGAGAAAACTGTATGACATATCTCATGAGAAAATACTTGGTTCAGCCGTTTGGTGATTAACATTTTAATGTCTATCCTCAAACTCATGTATATTCAGGAAGCTTAGCACCTCTTGGTCAAGCAGAAATTTGAAAAATGCAAAATCATAGAACAATGGTTATAAAAGGAATATCTATTTGGGCTTGAAACTAGTTCACAATCCCAAAGTTTGGTTTCTTGGAATAATAACTATTTAAAAAATAATTAAACATCAGCTGGTTTCTTGCCCTTGAGTAAATACATTTTTCTTGCTGAAATCAAAACCATATTTGAGAGTACACTGTAAAACTGAAGTGCTGTTTCAGCACTTGAAGTGCCTTGAAAAGGTTTGCACTAAAGAGCTAATTCCCCTACACTCATCGTGCTATTTTACATTTTCATAAAAGTGATTACATAATACTTCAACCATCAGTCATATCTTCGTTTACTTTTAAACCATAAACAATTGTTAAATATTCAAATTAATATTTTCTTACCTTCAAACTCGTACAGACAATTAAACAATAAAAACAAATGTAGTGCAAGAGCAAATAAAATAGAAATGTGAAATAAGATATTACCAACTTGTACTGCTTTTAAAATCATGATCATGTTATAAAATCATGCCAAAGTACATGTAGTATTCTACAATTTGCGACTTCTAAAGAAATTTAAGAAATTAAGAAAAATGATATATTTAATCATGAATTTTGGAATTTAGATTTGTGCATCTTGGCTACAGTTTGTACACAACAAATCAAATTTATACAAACATAAATTTGCAAGAACAAATAAGTGACCTAACCTTGCACAATTATTAAATTGTTAATTATTATATTTTGTGTGTACAAATTTTCGTTTGAATGTGAACACTTCAATGTAACAGAATGAATTTTGATCATTGTTGATTATATTAAAAGTAAAATACACATATAGCAGCCATGATTTACAAGAACAATGAGAATAAGATATTATATTTTGAAGCTAATTAAGAAGCTCTATCCACATGCCGGGCAAAGTTTCTGACAACAATTGGGCTTAACTCATTTAAAAATATTGAGTATCAAACTATTAAAATGATTTTAAAACTGAGAAATAAAAGGTTGGCTTTTGTAAAAGGTTAAAATTATTACTGGCAGAGGAATGACAATTCTAAAAACACAGCATAGCAAAAGATGATACAAATACACAGCGACAATGCCTCAGTATATCCGCATCTATATGCACCATCAGAAAGGAAACCATACATGACTGACCAAAAAACAACCAACGAATGTACATTAGATAACTCTCTCCATATCCTACGTAAAATACAAACAGTTGTAAATAAATGCCATGAATAATGTACAATCCAGTATCCATGCTCAAGCAGCGATGGTCATAAGAATACAATATATATACTTGTCTTTTAAAAACTGGCATAATCCACAGTCCATCAATACCTGGCTCCTAAAAATACATCTTAATATCTAATCTATATGCACACTCTAACTACAGTAATTAAATAGTTCTAGCAAAATTCTTCTCTTCATATCTTTGTTTAAATATAATATGCATGTACAGAGGTAAACATATACAAATAGACAGAAAGGACGAGGATGTGATATACAAAAAAGGAAATTAGGGAACTGTGGGAGATTATTTATGGGTAACGCTTGTAGAAAAGATATTATGTAAATGTGTTTTTTCATCATCTGCTCCATGTATCTTTTCTTGGAATTGTTCTTATCCTTTTATTCATTTCATTCCTCATTCTAATCATATGCCATCAATGTCTAGCAAATCAAAATATGTATTGAGATCTTATATTGGTTTCTTTAAGACACAAGCTGTAGGAAAAAGGACAAATCTGAAATCTATCAGTAAGGTAGAGCTCCAAAATGATCAAATGATGCTTTTTCTTGAACAGATTTTTGCAGCAACAGATATTGGAATAAATTGTAAGTCAATATAACATCAACATACAGTAATTTTTGTTCTTCTAGATTTTTAACCAGAAATGTTAGAATGCAATGCATCAACTGTACTGCAATGTTGCATCAACTGCTTCTAATTCCAATCTTTTCATAGCATAAATGACATCACCCTCCTAATCACAGAAAATATATATTCAACAAAATTTGACATGGTGTGTAGTGCATTGTGCAAACTGTGAGAACAGGCTTTGTGACCAAAACGAGCCTAGTTGACTGCCCTACTGTATTGCTATACGTTTTACCTTGCAATTTACAAAATGTAAATCAATCCATATGGACAGCTGACTTTAAACTTCAATATTCTGTCAACAGAGATGCCAACAGTTCTGGAAAATGCATGAGGTCAAAATTAAGATGTGAATATCGCAACAGCTGAACAAAAGTGAGAGACTCATAACAATGACTGTATTCTCGGCCATTCAGTTCTGATGAAAACTTGAATTCAGATGGAAATGCACCTTGTGCATAATTTGCAATAGTTGGTATCTCTGTGTCAATGTTGCTTTCTGTCTCGAGCTATAAAATGGGTCTTTATTTTGCCAGATCAAGTGAAAACTTTTTATTATTTGAGAAACATTACCTCTTTTGGGTACCAAGTAGAGATTATGTGGTAAATTAAATAAGTATTGAATGAAATGACATTAAAAGGTAATTTAACACAACTCATTTGTTATAACTGTTGTATTAAAATCTTGAGGAAAAATAATTTTCACTGAAGCAAAATATGGAGGATCTACTATAGGTTAAAATTGCAGCTTTTGAAACTGGCATCAAATTGCCTCTCAGAAATAGAAATTCAGAATTGTTTTCAAGAAATATACTTCATTTCATTGCAAATCAATTACAAATCAAAATTTATATTAAATGACAGGTAATAATTCTCTTTAAAAAGTAAAAATATTCATTTACATAGTGTCAAATGTAGTAATCTTGACCTTTTACTATTATGTACTTTACAGTAGCGCCTTTCTCTCATGGTGGCTCCTTTTTTAAAATGAGAATAACATTGAAACTCTTTTGAGGATAAGACAGTGTATCTTTTCAAACAGCAGCATAGAAAATTAAAATTAGACTCTGCAAATGCAGCATTTTCTATCCTTAGAGGCATCATGACCACTTAAAGGGGAACTTCACCCAGATAGTGCTGACAGTGAATGAAAAAGATAAGATGCACAAACTGTAAAAATTTGCGCAAAATTAGATAGTTCACCCTAAAAGTTTAAAATTGAAAAACTTTTCATTTCCATCACTATTTGGCATACTTGAGTTGGCATCATGGAGAAGTTTTCCTTGTCCGTTTTCGACCCCAAAAATCATATTTTCCTCTTCTTCAAGAAAAGTAGATATCATTTTTTTTTCTAGGATGATATAGCCAAATCAATTTTGCAAGCATTTCTGAAAGAATGATGTTGGTTCTACATTCGAAATACATTCATCCATTTTTAAAAAAATAAATTCATGTATAAAGTGAATGGAGTGTTCTGCATGATGCAATCGCATGTTATGCCTGGCCAACTCAAGGATGCTCATCACAGGTGGACGGGAAAGCATTGAAAATTCATAACTTTTGAACGAATTATCAAAATTTTGTTCAAATTATCAACATTTGTTCATCGTATTTTTCTTCATTCACTGACAGTACATCAATGAATGGGGGATTTCCCTATAGTGAAATGAGAGAATATACATTTTAACTTTGATCTCATGCTAAACACAGACAAAAGCAGCATCCTCTCAAGAAATGGAAAATGTATTTGATTTCTAGATTATGGATATTTCAAATAAAACAACATCTATTGAGATACATGATGGCACAATAATAACAAACAACCTGCCTGATACCTCCAAATAAATACTCTATTCATATTGATACATTTTAAAAAATAGATCTTTAAAAAGATTTGTGAACAGATGATTGACACAAAAGGGTGAATGGATTATAGAGTTTGGATAAGACCTTGTTCACATTGCTGGTGTATTTATTCTCATCCACTATATGCCTAGTAAAGTTACGTTTGGCTGGTGATGTGCTTACAATACAGGACTTGTGACCTGAAAATACCCCCAAGATCATGTGGCGTACTCTCAAGCCTGGAAGCTGTAAGAATTTGTTTGCTTCATGTGCTCAACAGCCTTCATGACTTGTCTTTAGGAGGATATTTACACGTTTTATAAAACACTGTAGCATGCAAACATGAAAAAAAGATTCCACAATTCCTGTCCACAATGTGAATGAAAACAACTTAAGCTATGATGCCCATGAAATTACTAGTTTGAATGTGCAGTATCTGCAGAAATGTAAACTAGGCATTAATGACTGTGTTTTTATCAGCCAGCTACAAAGATCTAATGGTAGTGAGCAAGAATGAATTGAAACTCAGTTTAATTATATGTCCCACTTTTATCATTATAGCATTATTGACTGGACACACCTAGTTTGTGGAAAAGTTTGCATTGCATATTTGAACTTCAGTTTTTCATGGATATTTAAAAAAAACACATTCAGAGACTGACCAAATATTGAAGCACATATTTCGATCGTGGCTTCTTTCCATAACGTACATTGACTTTTCCAACTAGGATGGAGATTATGATGTGATAACATGAAGCTGGAACAAGATACTTTACACAGAGACTTCTCTTTTATTGTGGTATTGGACTTCATGTTACCTTAGTGATCTGTGGATGTAGCAAGGGCGGTGTTTCATCAAGATAAGAAAGACTTTACGCACGACTTTACGTTCGACTGGTATCCCTCCTTGTGCGTAATGTTTCACATTATCACGCACATTCAGCGCAAGAACTGATACCAGTCGAACGTAAAGTCGTGCGTAACTTTATTAAGAACGATTTGGTGAAACACCGCCCTGGTGTGTTTGCAGGAAAGTTTCAATCAATTGCAAATCAACTGATTGGGTTGGTTCACTCACATTCTACCCATTTAGTAAAATGTGAATGCACACATTTTCAAATGATAACTACAATATTACAACCTAACCCAGCTGATATGATTAGCATCTTGCACTGTGAAACAGAAGGGAGAAAAGGAATTGGACAAAGTAGACAACTTCATTCAAACCTTCACAATGGCTGGTGAACACAGGAAAAAGTGGCTTCCTTGGATATATCCATTGAACAGGTGCAACATCTTAAAATACAAGGGAAAAAAATTTCTTTTGTGTGAATCGTAGCCGTGTGAATGTTTTGATGAAAGCTGTTTTTTTGTCCAAATCCTTTGTCACTTTTACTCAGTGCTAGAAACCAATAAGAAATAATCCACTAAAATGGGGTGGATAAGAAAACTGCAGAGTTACTAACCATCTGGAATATGAATGGGGATAGAAATCAAAATTTATGTGAACCACCAAAAAGCTGAACCAAAGATTTTCTCAAGGGGGAAGCTTGATGAGATAGCATTTTCAATATTTGGGAGAACAAAAATTCCCTGATTTTTTATTGATTGATTTTAAACTGCCGTAATAACTGTTTCAACATAATTCACTCAAATCAACTGATTTTTACGCATCCTCAATTACCAATAATTATAATTTTTGATGTATGGTGCTTGCCTTTGCCCCTAACTGTCGGATTCCCTGGCTTTTCACTAATATCTGGTTTAGCTGTTCGCTTATTCGTATTTCAATGTCTACTCTCATACATATTCTGGATGGTTGGAATCTCTGGAACAGGGACAGAAGTTGTTAATATCTCTTTTTGTCATATTAATTATGCTTTCACTTTAAAGGCCTATCCTAGACCAGGGTGCATGCTCACAAGAAGATAGAATTCTTCGCATGTGCCTCACCTTTGTCCATCTTCACCCCGGTGTCTCTCTTCACCCCGTTTTAATAAGCTGAAAGCCTTCCTGCAAACTAAAACCTAAGTCACACAGAAGCTCAGATTAAACAAGGTTCATCAATATTCTTTTTCCAGTTGAGGCCTCATTAACCATTAAATACCCGTGAACAAAGAGGGACACAGATCACAAAGGACTCAACTGGACTAAGAATTGTGTTGAAGCATGTTGAATCCAGGCTTCTATGTGACGGGCCTTTACCACAATTAACTTTCACCTGTGCAATGTGAACAAGGTCAACAAAACTGAATAAAAAAAAACAGCACTTCCATATCCTTTCTTAAAAACAGTTCAATTCTAATAACGGGATCATTGTAAAAAATGGGGCTAAGATTGCAAGGGACAAAAGGGGATAGGAATAAAAGGGAAGAGGAAAAAAAGGAGAGCTAGGGCTATAGCTCCATTCCTTCTGTTTCATCCTCTGAAAAATCACTCATGGAACTTTCACTTGATGACGAAGGGTTCTCCTGTTCTCCCAGTACCTCCTCTGTTGCATATTTTTGTATATATTCTGCACAGACGATAATCAGAAAAAGAAGACAGAAAAGGACATTTTGGTCAATTTCTGAAAATTATTATTTCCTCTCTCATTTTCCCACTAACCTAATCAAGTGTGATTTTTTTCTGAATACTAAACTGATGAAACTAATATAATGACTAAAAACCAGTGACTTTGAATAAACCAAGTTTGAATTTAAATCATAACACAATTTCTGCCATGTTTGTGAAGAGAAAATTGGTATCAATGTTTTATTTTTTTAAAGTCACTTTTGAAAATTCGTAGCAAATTATTTTCCTTCCAAATGAATTAATTTAAAAATCATACTTTAGATGCGAGAGGAAAAATCTTGTACAGTACCTTGTAGACCCCCCCCCTTCCCCCCACAAAAATTATATATACGCAGAAAAGGCTCCGGTGGATTCTGTCAATCCACATACATGATACTAATAGACAAAACAAAAAAGTGCATTTCATTATATTGAAAATGATTTAAAAAACAGTGTACAAATGTACAGTGCACATTCTTTGCATACAAAAATGTGGATGATACATACATGTATCATACTTTAAATTTGATACAACTAATATAATCATGTGATGCTTTCTTTATTTACTCAGTACTGTTTAATGCACACTCGATCAATTTCAATTTCTGAAATTAAAGACTGCATATTTACTGGTACACTGTTGATATCTCGATCATGCTTGCACACCTTTGATTACAACAAATGACTTGCTACCCATCAGCCGTCAAAGAGTAATTCATTTTTGTTTGTGGGCAAGTGGCTAGTCATTGCCTCTTAGGGTGTGTTTGTGGATCGGGGTTTACTTTTAGACTTTCTCCATGTTCAATTGTTATTCTCACTCCTTCCTGTTTATGTCTGCTCTTTACAAGTTATTCAATTAAATTCCATCAATACTTGTTGATGTATCTGTTTTATTCTTGCTTATGTATTAGCATTGGTAATTTTAATGACATTGTAAGTTCACTTTATTTCAGCATTTAAGCTGCTTTTTTGAATGTTTTTCAATCAAATGAACCATATTCGATGCAATTCAATATGGGCAATAATTCAAATATAAGAATTCAGAAGATTGCATAATCTTTATATCACTTAAAAATTGTATTGAGAAGGGCCCTAATCAACGTTTGTACTTACCCCTGATTTTTTTATGGTACTCTTCTGGTTTGTGCAAAGACAGTGCTGCAGCATCTCCGTTAAGAGGGTCTATCGGATTGGGATAGCTCAAAAGTTGTGGAAGGAACTGGTCAAAGATATTTGATAAATCTGCAGAAAAACATGAAATGCAAAGTGATAAGTGATATACATAAATCTCAAGCATTACAATTTCAGTTATTCGAAAGCTGAGAAACCCCCTTTAAAATTTGCAATTGATTTTATAGTGCAGTCTCATTGTTACACAATAGATGTAAATAAATGAAGTTTTGCATCAGTAGATTTATAAGTAGAATCATACAATGCACTTCTCTCTACTGGTTTATTAATTATGATTATCAATTTACGATTCTATATCTAATTCACCAATGAATCCATTGACTTGGTCACAAAGCAAATCCATCCATTCATATTCATAGTTTAACAATGAGACTGCAGTACAGTGATGTAGAGATTTGCAACCTCTGCTCTCTTTTTGTCTTTCAAAGGGAATTTAATTCTTAAATGTGGAATAACCTGTGTTCAAAATTTACGTGTAATCTTTCCAAAAAATCAAGATACTTTTCAGTGTTGTGCCACAATATTGAAATAAATAATCCAAAGTTTCCAGACATTTTTGAGGAGTTAACATTCTTAAACTGATTCATCCTATAAACAAAAGTTTATTCTGAATTTCATGTTCTTGTGCAAAACATGGTCATTTTGTCACAAATTTTCAAATGATATCTAAAGCCTGATTAAATCATACACATTCATTTGTTATTTTTTTTTTGTGCAAAAAAAACACCTTCACATAAAAAAAATCGCATATCAGATTCACCCACTGAATATGATTCGACTTACCATACAGTGGTGTCCAGGCTTGGTTGATAACATCTAAACACACTGTCCCAGACCTAAACAAAGAATAATAATATTGATTACAATTATATGACACATAAAACAAATCGGGTTTATGGATAAACAGATATTGTACTGTGGTTGGAGAAAAAAGTTGATATATACACAATCAGTGTCCGTCCATTTTCTCTCAAATTATGATAGTAGGGGTATGTTTGTATCTAACTCAATCTATAACCATATGTTTCTATTAGTGAATTTTGTTTCTAAATATTTAAAAGGCACAGTTTATTACCTTCATGTACACTGGTAAGTCTTCATAGGGGGTGTTGCTCAAAAGATGCAATTGATCGCAAGCTGCAGTTGATCGGAATGCGCCAATCAAAATCATTGTTTCATGCGCGTCTTGTTGAATGCGCACACCATGCGCGAATGAAAATGCGTGTTATAATTTGCAAAGTTGCAGATGATTTGCAGTCGATTTTGAGCAACACCCCAATAGTAACATATATACCCTGTCCAATATTCAATGATTATATACTCTGATTTACAAATAAAATCTTCATGATTATTCAAGATGGCTAGAAAGCAAAATAATCATCAAACAATATCATACCAAAAACTAAATCTCATAATAAAATGGACCCCAAATTACAATGTATCTTTTCAAGAATCCTAGAGAAAGGGAATGATCATCTAGATTTCCTGTTTCTAAAAGGGATTTCATCAAAAGGATTGATAGGCCCATAATCAATATGTTGTCATTAAAAAGGCATTACTTATACACACGGAGACAGAAGGTGATTATGACCGCGGAGAGACGATCCTTTCATTGTCAATGTTTACTAAAATATTTACAATGGAAATACACTGGTAGAAGTATAAGTTTTATGAAGGTGGTTTTACTTACGCCTCATCTATATTTGGATGATATATTTTGTTCAAGAAGCCTGGGGAAGATATAATGAAAAGAAGAGAGGAGATTAACGAGTAATGGGATTAGTAAAGTGGAGACAAGCCCTACTTTTATGCACAATAAATCATAAATTCTGTCAAATATACTTATGAAATGATTTATCCAGATGAAGATAAAACCTGTATCAACAAAGAAATTAAATATTTTCTCCACTGTTGTTTTTTCTAACCAATCACATATACTTGGAAGTTACTTAATAGAAAAAAAATGAAATTACAAAAAAACCCACATATGTAACAGTGACAATTTTGAGAAAGGGTTAATAGTGAATACACGTGTAGATTCCAACATGTGAAATATACGTAATATGCAGGGATGCCAACCTAAAACCGTATTCTCTGTATTTTACGTTTGGATGAGGGGTACCTCACTCAATGGATATGGGTAATAATTCATCACAATGAAATACCACCGTTCATTCACCTGTCAACCTGAAAGCTTTTATTATTCATGTTACTTTTAGTATAAAACGAGGTACATTTTTTCGCACAATTTGACAGATGTGTTACCAAGAACCTCAAGCATTTGTCTGGTATTGGTCATGAATAGTAAATACCAGTAGACAATAATATTATGCTCTCCATAGGAAAGGGGCGATCCTTTTAGTATGATGGTGTTCTGTATTCATAAACATCTATAGGTCTTAGTACCACCTTATGAAGTAAAAGAAGATAGAAAAATTGAAAAGTACGGTTTTTGGTTGGCATGTCTGAATATGGAAGAAGCAAAATACATGTACAAAACAAACTGATTGCATACATACACATCACAGGCAAAAATGCAGACTGGCGCCATGTATTCTTATGCCACAAATTAATAATAAGTTTTGATTAACAAAACATGCATTTTACTAACGATTGTATAAATTGATCAACTGAATGAATGTACACTAATACTGAATCATCATTAAAGGTAGAAAACTACATTTGCACACATTACAGTTTAGCTTACAACTTGTTGTGTACCTCAGATATGCCTGAAGTATTTTGGTCGAATGTAGTCCAGAATATTTAATTTAAATAAAAATCTATTCTATCATATACATAATTCATCTTGAAACCAACAGTATCGCGATAGTCCTAGCATATTCCGGTACCACACACAGACACACACAAAACGTAAGAGCACATACAGTGCCCACTTCAATACACTGCCACACAATGCGAAATACGCACTGAGAGAGACTCTTGCGCTATTGGTCAAGCAGGGGTTAATGGCTGTTTTGAATTTTGAACGTACGGTGAATTAGTTCGGTGCCCGAATAGAAGAATTATTATTGGAATAACTATAAATGCGCCTATCATGATCAATCTTTGTGCTTAATTGATTGGTGATAAGTTCTAACATTTAGTACTCTTCAACATAACACAACAATCTTGGAAAGTCAAAGTCAAAGTCATTGGTGATAAGTTCTAACATTTAGTACTCTTCAACATAACACAACAATCTTGGAAAGTCAAATTTTAGGCTGCAAAAGAAGTATTCTACCTTTAACAGGTAGATTTTGGGTTGCTGGTGAAATGCAAATAGAATACATGACACACATTCTTCATCCTAAAAGTTCCATTAAGTCAAGGTTATATTGTGGTTATGAAGTCATACGCTATACAAAAGAGTGCATGTACCCATATGGGGAAGAAATGACTAATTATTCATTCTTTGAGGTGATGATTAGATAAGCTTCATGATCAGAAGTATGAAGCTGAATCTAACTTAAATGTAACTGCTATAGTATGCACAAACTAAAGAAAATTTTACATTTAATAATATAATTATCAATGAATTTTGCTCTCTGATTTCAAAGACTGTTTGAGTGTTTCACAAATCTGCATGACAGGTTAATTAAGTGCAAATTGTATAGGAATATTGATGAAAACAGTAAATGTGTTTTACAGCCTATATCTAACTTTCTGTCTGTTCACAGTATTCCTAACATCTACAATACAGAAAGCTACTAAAGGCTACCCAGACAGTTTGCCAGAAGGTAGGACTATTTTCAAAGCTCAATGATAACATACATTATGTGTGAGCTGATTGGCTTGCATAAATGTATTCATACAGAAAATCATTATTTTTTTCGTTTAGCATACTTAAATAGCATCAGATAAAATACTTCTGAGCGAGATAATCGTTACCTCTAAAAGCTTATTGCATGCCTTTCGTTACGACAATGTCAATGAATTGTGCGTAAGCAAGTTACAAGCATTGATACCGCACATCTTGCAATCCGATCCCATAACTGCATTCTGATTATTAGTTTGTCTGGCAAATTTTTAGATGCGCAACTAAATAAAATATATAATATTCAATGTCATGCTTGAAACATGCCTATTTTACCATTATCATTGTGACATCATAATAGTAGGCTCTTCTAATGGGATATGACCTCATAGGAATTCGGTACATGAAATACCAACAAGTGGCCTTGCGATTTGCTTCAAACTCTATGTTATTAGCAATCACACCAAAGAAATGACATCACAACTCAGCTCACTCATTCGCAAGCTAATGGTTGGTTGGTGATGTGTTTTTTCTTGACTCTCTATCCGTATAAGGATTTTCGCCACGCACTTATAGATACAGAGAGGGCGCCATTACCCTCTCAAAGACCTCAACAATGTGTCAATTTTCTTTGTTATCATGCACTTACCAATGGAAGGTGACTTATATGGATAATTGTCTGGTACATCTACTCTGACTTTCCACACCCCTCCTTCATAAGGTGCTGTAAGATTGGGGAGGGGGGGGGGCAAAGGGGTGAGGAGGGGGCGCGTAGGAGGTAAGGAGGGGGAATTGAAAACAAGAAGAGAGGAGTGAGAGAGAGAGAGAGAGAGAAAGGCAACGGGAGAGGGGATTCAACAAGAAAACAGGGACGAAGATTAATAAAATAAATTTATTGAACAGTATCAAAGACAGAAATCAAATGTCAAATATCAAATCAAATATTATAGAAAATGACAGAACAGAAAAAATGAATATGGAGAATCAAGGATAGGTACAAGATGTACAGATTTGTACAATGGTAAAATAAAAAGAAAAAAAAATGAAAACAGATTCATGAATCTACATGACATTAAATTCCTTCTCAAATTATATTCTTCTTTTGTCAGTTTTCAAAGATTTATCAAGTGGCATGCAGTGAAGGAATTTTTCTACATACTGCCCCCTTAACCAAGTAGTTTATTATTGATACAAACAATGCCCCTTATATCACTGCTCAAGATTGCCTAGAAAGCCCGGAATCACCCTTCATTTATCTGCAATGTAATAACTGCCACTGAAGATGAATATGTGGTAGGTTTGGCAAGAAATGAAGTGCAATCATTTTTATAATGTCACTGACACTAGGGTGATATTCATAAAGTTGCTCATAGCATTAGGCATGAGTTTATGCACCAGTACCACTGCCACCTCCCTCCCACTCTATCCATCGACTATTCTTCATGTGTTTTCCCCTAATTTTCGGAATAGGGGTATCTTTTTTTCAGGGGAAATTTGGAAAAGAAAATCTATAAAAAGTCTTGATGACTACCTTAAAATAATGTTTTCTTTGCTTCCTCTCCTATTTTTTTTTCGTTCCCCAAAACCTGCAATAGTTGATAAATTTGCCAAATATACTATAAAACAACCTCTGAAATGAGGGGTAATTTTAATGATGTGACTCCCAAATGCCCATAATAAAGGGGTAAAAATCCTAATTTTAAAGAATCATGAAAAAAAAACCCACATTTGTATGGTTGAATTTGTGGACGGGTTGGGAAGGGGGCATGACTGGCACATGTCCTGATGCAGCTAATGCAGCAGTGAAAGGGTTATTCTTGAGAGCAGGAAAGGTTTATGAACTGATTCATAAGATCCCGCTGCAGCTTTGTGAAACACCCCCTGGTTCTCTCCTCAATATAGGCATGGATCACCATAGCATGAAATGAATTTTCTGTTGTCCAGAAACCCCCATCATTCAATATACACTGTATCTATTACCCACTACATGTATGTACAGAGATGTTAACCTTCTGGAATATGAACGATGATTGAAATCAAGATACGACTCTGTTGAAGTAAAAATTTTCTCATGAGAGAAAGTATGATATTTGGTGAATCATAATTCTGTTTAATTTCTGCACCACTGCTTGTAAATTCCAAAACAAAACATTTACTTGACCATCTTTGAGCTATTATCAAAAGCCTTTTTGGTGTACATTTGGATGAATTTTTGAAATCCCATGATGACTTTTAATTTCTGGATTTCCAGATAGAGTGGAAACCCTGAATGTAATGAGGTAATTGTATGCTCCCATTTTGCATCATAATCATACCTGGCAACCCCTGGACCTTCATAACATAATTTCTTCAATTTAAGATTGAATATTGATTCAAAACAATGAAAAAAATATCATTGAATAGTTTGTGTTTTTAGAAAGAACAGTGATTCATATGGTGCTTTCTGCACTGTATATCATCAAAGTCATATTTTTGTTTGCGGGGAGAGCTGAGGTGCAAGAACAATAGCTCACCACTCAAAAAATGTACATATATGTTACAAGGATATATATTCAAGCACTGGATCCTATTAAACATTGTAAAAGTATTAGTAAGTACATGTACTTACTTCCTTTAGGTCCATAGAATTTGACAAGGAATTCATTCAGCCCACGTAGAATAGTCACCTCTCGCTTTGTTTCAATCCTGCATGGGAAGCTTGAATTAAGGATAAATAACATGTACAGCAAAAAAACAAAAAAACAACAATCTTTGTGTAATAATTAACAGGTAACAATCATTCATACAGTTGAACACCTCTTATCCGGACATGTTGAGACTAAAAGTGGCTCTAATACATGTATGGATAAGGAATTTGGAATACTATGGAATATTTGCTGGAGTTTGAGGTGTTGGAATATCAAACTGCATATCTTTAACCCCCCAAATTTCATGTGGCATTCGGCTGAAAGCGTAAGAAATGATGTCCAACTCAATTTTCCCCCTGTATTAAAACTATGCTTGAAATTCCAGTGTTCCCTGCAAATATTTAATTAAAGAAAGAAAATTCTTGACACGTGTTGCATCCTGATTGGGAGATCAGGATAAAGGGAGATGGAAAAATGGAGGTCTGTCTGTCTGTACATACAGACATCATTAATCAGAATTAATATAAACACATAAAAATCAAACATTACATTATATACACAAATAGATGAAGCACTAATGCATAATGCCCATTGCTCATGCGATTAGCTTATTAAAGTGAAGCAATTTGGCAATATGAGAGATCACTGATGAGTTATTGAAGTCAAATGACATGAACCACTATGCAC
The DNA here is from genome assembly GCA_036244855.1 of Temnopleurus reevesii. Classification (NCBI taxonomy): domain Eukaryota; kingdom Metazoa; phylum Echinodermata; class Echinoidea; order Temnopleuroida; family Temnopleuridae; genus Temnopleurus; species Temnopleurus reevesii. The sequence continues at coordinate 149,726 of BQKZ01000679.1, forward strand.
ATAATTTGAATCATANCTTCCATTCACTGCCATTCATTGTCATTCAAAACGATTTCTTCCATTCACTGCCATTCATTGTCATTCAAAATGATTTCTTCCATCCACAGACATTCATCTTTATTCAATATTATTTCGTCCTATACCAGCAATACCCATCCACTGCCATTCATTTTCATTCAACACAATTTTTTCATTCACTGTCATTCATTTTCATTCAACACGATTTTTTCATTCACCGTCATTCATTTATATTCACATAATTTCTTCCATTCACTGTCAATACCCATCCACTGCCATTCATTTTCATTCAAAACGATTTCTTCTATTCACTGTCATTCATTATGATTTCTCCTAATCACTGTAATACCCATCCAATGCCGTTCATTAACATTCAACAAGTTTTCTTCCATTCTTTCAATATTCACATTGCCCCAATTACCTGCCTTGGTGTTTATATCATCACAATGCTCATTAAACAAAAATCTTCTAAGTTGATCAAAGGAGCCACAACTTCTTATAAATCACTATGGAGAAATATTTGATTGTAACAGATTGGCCAAAATTGGCCTTCTTGGGATGCTAAACACTGTGAGCCTAAGGGAAAAAGAAATTGGACAATGTATTGTCCAGAATAAACCGAAAGGAAATTTCTTTTGTGTGCATCTCGCAATTGTGAATGCTTGGTCCAAATCCTTTGTCTCTTTTGCTCACAGTGAATTAGGCTTTGCTGTGTGAGAACTTAAAAGAACAACGGAAATGAGTGATAAAAATTACTTTGTGATTGACCGTTTTTTTTTGCATAATAAAGAGGTTGAAAATCTTTCCACAAAGCTTTCCGAGTTTTGGCTCCTGAAGGTATATTAAGAAACTTAAAACATCTAGAAACATGTTACACAAAAAGAATAAAAAACAATGACAAAGAGAATTGTTTTAAAATATGAAAGATGGACATTCACATATTCTCTTCATGCTATCTTTCTTCATTACCTCAAAAAGATCAAATGAGAGCTTTTCCAAACATCGCAGTACTTCATATACCATTTTTCTATCTAATGTACAAGTTGATATGTACAGCCAGTTTGAACATTTTACACTCACAATACACATCATGTCTCACAATCGCAAGACAGGAGGATGTGATGACCAGGTGTGGAGATGGAAACAGAAAACAATCAAGAGCAGATTTCAAACAACACTAAGGAGGTGTTGTTCAAAATCAAATGCAAATCAACTGCAACTTTGCAAATTGTAACGCGTATTTTCATTCGCGCATGGTATGCGCATTTAACGAGACGCACATAAAAAATGATTTTGATTGGCGCGTTCAGATCAACTGCAACTTGCAATCAATTGCAACTTTTGAGCAACACCCCTAAATATCATTGGAGGGGTTTGTAATTTTTAGAGTGATTTCTATACATGAACGTAGAGACAACCTTCCTAAATATGTAGGTGGATAGAAATTAAAACATCAATTATCAAACGGCAGAACCAAACATTTTCTCATGACAGAAAGCATGAGAAAACTGTATGACATATCTCATGAGAAAATACTTGGTTCAGCCGTTTGGTGATTAACATTTTAATGTCTATCCTCAAACTCATGTATATTCAGGAAGCTTAGCACCTCTTGGTCAAGCAGAAATTTGAAAAATGCAAAATCATAGAACAATGGTTATAAAAGGAATATCTATTTGGGCTTGAAACTAGTTCACAATCCCAAAGTTTGGTTTCTTGGAATAATAACTATTTAAAAAATAAATAAACATCAGCTGGTTTCTTGCCCTTGAGTAAATACATTTTTCTTGCTGAAATCAAAACCATATTTGAGAGTACACTGTAAAACTGAAGTGCTGTTTCAGCACTTGAAGTGCCTTGAAAAGGTTTGCACTAAAGAGCTAATTCCCCTACACTCATCGTGCTATTTTACATTTTCATAAAAGTGATTACATAATACTTCAACCATCAGTCATATCTTCGTTTACTTTTAAACCATAAACAATTGTTAAATATTCAAATTAATATTTTCTTACCTTCAAACTCGTACAGACAATTAAACAATAAAAACAAATGTAGTGCAAGAGCAAATAAAATAGAAATGTGAAATAAGATATTACCAACTTGTACTGCTTTTAAAATCATGATCATGTTATAAAATCATGCCAAAGTACATGTAGTATTCTACAATTTGCGACTTCTAAAGAAATTTAAGAAATTAAGAAAAATAATATATTTAATCATGAATTTTGGAATTTAGATTTGTGCATCTTGGCTACAGTTTGTACACAACAAATCAAATTTATACAAACATAAATTTGCAAGAACAAATAAGTGACCTTACCTTGCACAATTATCAAATTGTTAATTATTATATCTTGTGTGTACAAATTTTCGTTTGAATGTGAACACTTCAATGTAACAGAATGAATTTTGATCATTGTTGATTATATTAAAAGTAAAATACACATATAGCAGCCATGATTTACAAGAACAATGAGAATAAGATATTATATTTTGAAGCTAATTAAGAAGCTCTATCCACATGCCGGGCAAAGTTTCTGACAACAATTGGGCTTAACTCATTTAAAAATATTGAGTATCAAACTATTAAAATGATTTTAAAACTGAGAAATAAAAGGTTGGCTTTTGTAAAAGGTTAAAATTATTACTGGCAGAGGAATGACAATTCTAAAAACACAGCATAGCAAAAGATGATACAAATACACAGCGACAATGCCTCAGTATATCCGCATCTATATGCACCATCAGAAAGGAAACCATACATGACTGACCAAAAAACAACCAACGAATGTACATTAGATAACTCTCTCCATATCCTACGTAAAATACAAACAGTTGTAAATAAATGCCATGAATAATGTACAATCCAGTATCCATGCTCAAGCAGCGATGGTCATAAGAATACAATATATATACTTGTCTTTTAAAAACTGGCATAATCCACAGTCCATCAATACCTGGCTCCTAAAAATACATCTTAATATCTAATCTATATGCACACTCTAACTACAGTAATTAAATAGTTCTAGCAAAATTCTTCTCTTCATATCTTTGTTTAAATATAATATGCATGTACAGAGGTAAACATATACAAATAGACAGAAAGGACGAGGATGTGATATACAAAAAAGGAAATTAGGGAACTGTGGGAGATTATTTATGGGTAACGCTTGTAGAAAAGATATTATGTAAATGTGTTTTTTCATCATCTGCTCCATGTATCTTTTCTTGGAATTGTTCTTATCCTTTTATTCATTTCATTCCTCATTCTAATCATATGCCATCAATGTCTAGCAAATCAAAATATGTATTGAGATCTTATATTGGTTTCTTTAAGACACAAGCTGTAGGAAAAAGGACAAATCTGAAATCTATCAGTAAGGTAGAGCTCCAAAATGATCAAATGATGCTTTTTCTTGAACAGATTTTTGCAGCAACAGATATTGGAATAAATTGTAAGTCAATATAACATCAACATACAGTAATTTTTGTTCTTCTAGATTTTTAACCAGAAATGTTAGAATGCAATGCATCAACTGTACTGCAATGTTGCATCAACTGCTTCTAATTCCAATCTTTTCATAGCATAAATGACATCACCCTCCTAATCACAGAAAATATATATTCAACAAAATTTGACATGGTGTGTAGTGCATTGTGCAAACTGGTAGAACAGGCTTTGTAACTAAAACGAGCCTCCCAATCAAGTAAGTATACTGAACATAGTTTACTACGTAACTGTATTGCTATACTTTTTACCTTGCAATTTACAAAATGTAAATCAATCCATATGGACAGCTGACTTTAAACTTCAATATTCTGTCAACAGAGACGCCAACAGTTTCTGGAAAATGCATGAGGTCAAAATTAAGATGTGAATATCGCAACAGCTGAACAAAAAGTGAGAGAATCATAACAATGACTGTACTCTCAGCCATTCCCTTGTGATGAAAACTTTGAATTCAGATGGAAATGCACCTCATGCATAATTTGCAATAGTTGGTATCTCTGAGTCAATGTTGCTTTCTGTCTCGAGCTATAAAATGGGTCTTTATTTTGCCAGATCAAGTGAAAACTTTTTATTATTTGAGAAACATTACCTCTTTTGGGTACCAAGTAGAGATTATGTGGTAAATTAAAGAAGTATTGAATGAAATGACATTAAAAGGTAATTTAACACAACTCATTTGTTATAACTATTGTATTAAAATCTTGAGGAAAAATAATTTTCACTGAAGCAAAATATGGAGGATCTACATAGGTCAAAATTGCAGCTTTTGAAACTGGCATCAAATTACTTCTCAGAAATAGAAATTCAGAATTGTTTTCAAGAAATATACTTCATTTCATTGCAAATCAATTACAAATCAAAATTTATATTAAATGACAGGTAATAATTCTCTTTAAAAAGTAAAAATATTCATTTACATAGTGTCAAATGTAGTAATCTTGACCTTTTACTATTATGTACTTTACAGTAGCGCCTTTCTCTCATGGTGGCTCCTTTTTTAAAATGAGAATAACATTGAAACTCTTTTGAGGATAAGACAGTGTATCTTTTCAAACAGCAGCATAGAAAATTAAAATTAGACTCTGCAAATGCAGCATTTTCTATCCTTAGAGGCATCATGACCACTTAAAGGGGAACTTCACCCAGATAGTGCTGACAGTGAATGAAAAAGATAAGATGCACAAACTGTAAAAATTTGCGCAAAATTAGATAGTTCACCCTAAAAGTTTAAAATTGAAAAACTTTTCATTTCCATCACTATTTGGCACACTTGAGTTGACATCATGGAGAAGTTCACCTCGCCCGTTTTCAACCCCCAAAAATCACATTTTCCTCTTCTTCAAGAAAAGTTGGTATAATTTTATTTCTAGGATAATATAGCCAAATCAATTTTGCAAACATTTCTGAAAGAATGATGTTGGTTCTACATTTGAAATAGATCCATACAAAACAATAAATTCATGTACAAAGTGAGTGGTGAGTTCTTAATGATTCGATCTCAAGGATTCTCATCAAATTAGAAACTAAAAATGTGAAAATTCATAATTTTTTAACAGATCATACAAATTTTACTCAAACTTTCAACATTTATTCGTCTTATTTTTCTTCATTCACTGATAACAAATCAGTATCTGGGGGGATTCCCCTTTAACCCTATTCCAACTGGGGGGGGGGGG
>BQKZ01000680.1:12653-25836 GCA_036244855.1 Temnopleurus reevesii
GCCAGAGCCATTGTCAGAGCTTGAATGGGCAATTGTCTGTGTTGTCTGCATTCTTTTTTATTCTATATTGAAGCTATTGCAAGGTCAGCTCCAAATTGTAATAGAGCAAGAAGTGATTACTGTGAACAGTATGGACAAATGATTATAACAAAGTAAACAACTTCTATTAAAGCATTAAAAAAGCTAGATGTCCCCCAAAGAAATTTATTTCCCTCCTTTTTTGGTGGGGAAATGTAGAACAAGGCGATGTTTCACCAACTTATGAAAGAATTCAAGAATGACTTGAAGAATAGCTGGTATTTCTTTTGCTGAATATGCGGAATATGGTCAATCATTGAGCACAAGAACGGACAAAAGTCGTTTTTAAAGTCAAATCTTTAAGGTGAAACACCGCTTAAGTACGTGTAAAAAAATAGAGAGTTGCCATGGTGAAATAAACATTAAAGTAAGATATGCCGTCGCACTATTTCATGTGTAGGGTATCTTCCAAGAATACTTCTGAAGTATCTCAAGATAACAACATCTTCACAGATATTCATGTAAACCACATGAGGCTACCACATAGCTTAATCAAACATTTTGCACTTTTTCTGTAAATAAATAGGGAAGCTACACACATATATGTACTTTTCTTTTCGTTGATGAATCTACTGTTAGGGCTTGAATGAAGTTGTTTACTTTGTCCAATTCATTTTGTCCCTAATTGTTCACAATGGATTATGGTAATATTTCACCCAGTAAGCTCCTAAAAGCTGTCTTTATTTTCATTTTATAAAAGCCAAAGCAACAAACTGTACATCTAAGATCAATAACTCCAACTACCAAAATTCATACTGACAAAGTACAAAGCAGTAACTAGGAAACTCTCAATATATTTCTGGAAATTGATCAATTGAGCAAAATTTCCAGAATTCTTGAACATCCACAGCTGCCCCATAGTCTTTAGCAAGAGTCAATGCTGTACATGATGAAACGTTGCCGCAAGGCCTCTTCCCGAACTTAATCTTCTACACAAGCCCCAACTCTTCAAATCACGATGGAGCGGCCGAGGGGGGGGGGGGTAGCCGTACGTATCCTTGTCCCTCATCGGAGTTGCCTAAACGACATAATCTGATGTTTTGGAGCTCGCGTGCTCGGGAGCTGTCAAAGAAAATCTTCCACCATACGTTGACTCACTATGTTATCACACCAGGGGCTTGTGCATTAAGTTGAATTTTGGGTCGGTTTACCGTACTGGCGGCTTTCGTCTCGTTCGCTTTAACGATCGGTGAGTTTCTCCCCCTCTCTTGTTTATTCCCTTGTGTGCGGTTGTCACTTGTCATTTTCGTTGATGTTGTTTTGATTTGGCTCTTTGTGCCTCAGTTTTTAAGACTTTTGTTTTGTCATGAATTCAATGTACTGCTTACATTTTTTAACAGCTTTTGATCTTCATTGTCTATTCTTTTATTGTTTTATTGAGGTTTTCTGCAGGTTTATTGATAGTCTTTCCTTAAAAAAAATTAATAATTGTATTGAGAATTATCCTGATCATGACCACAATTCTGTATTCTCCATGAGAATAAGCAGTATTTTTTCTTACTTCTCTAAATACCTTGTGCCTTTCTTAAATTGTTAAATTCCATTTTTTACTTTTTTGGTCATTTTTTTTAGTGGGGGTGGGCAGGGGCTTCTAAAATGATCCTAGATGTTTTCTTTTATGTTTCATACTCCATTGCTTTGATGAGAGATGCATTGATTTTATAAACTCAAATTTTATAACCAACATGAAGTTACAGAGTTGCCAACCTTCTCTGACAGTGTAGGAATTGATTAATTGTTTCTTTTTTGCTAATTTTTGTTTGAATTGGGGCTACCACTGAATATCTTAGAGCAATTTTATTTAATCAAGGGATGACTTTTCATTGTGCAGCCGAGCATGCTGCAAGTACATCAGTAATAATGTAAAGTATTCATTCGCATTCAAACAAAAACAGCCAAAAAGTTTTAGCTAAATAATTTTACCTTTTGATTGGGGATAAGAGGTTAGTACCTGATTTAAATCCTAATCTGAACATCGTCTGAAGTATTTTTTTTCATTTTTGAGGTAATTCAAATGGCAGGATTATCAACAAATTCAATTTTATGCATGTTTCTTAGAAAGGAATTAAAATAATTTGCTTCCAGTTTTCATGCATTAATTTTTTGCTTTGTCGGGCAAGCTTTCATTTTGTCATCAAGAACAGACTTTGCATTATTAGTAAACCTGCTTATTGTGGCAATTTTGAACAAAATGGTCGATTCAAAGCATGAGCTTCTAGGAATTTGAGGGGTTATTTGGTCTGTCATGAGGGCAAAATTGCCTGTTGCCCCCATGTATTTCGTCTGCTGGACTTTCCGAATATTCATGAGGTGTATTGTTTTGTATTAAATTGAGAGTCCATCTCCTGCCTGGATTTTCCTGAGCAAAAATGTCTTGTAAAGTTACTCTGTATCGTAAGAATGCATTTTACTCAGCCATTTCCCTAGATTCCCCTAGATATCTTCATAGTGCATGTATAAGTATAAGTAGATTCTTTGTTTTTTTTTCATTGATCTGAATATTTAATAACATAGGCCAAATGATTCAATTTCGGACTTTTTTAAATTGCAAACAATCGTGTTGTGTACCCTGTGCAAAACTCATGGTTGGGAACCGCAGTGTTCAGAAGAGAGGCATTGGAGTTATAATTGTCTTTTGTTTCCAGACAAAGATTGTGATCAAATAGGCGGGTTTACTTATATATTCAAATTTATGTGCGTTTAACTTAGTTACGTGGTATTCCATGGACCGGTTGATAACAATAAGACCACAATACTTAGAATCCAGTTTGCATACATTACTTGTTGCTATGTCGGGCAAGCCTCGGGCAAGCTTTCGAGTTGTCAAGAACGACCTTTGTGTTAGAAGTATGCATAAAATTTGCATCTATTAGTAAACCCGCCTATTCATCGTAATGATAGGAGACAAACATTCACATCTGTGTAGATCATACCAAGCGATAACTTACACAGATTTTTGACGAGCCAACCTTAATTGCCTGCTTTGTTTCAGAATTGCAGCGGAAATCTGACGTGATCGATACAGGTTCATGTTTGTTGCACGTTGCCATGGTGTTAGTGGTTGGTGGTGTGGTGTATGGTCTAATTTGTTTGTCATTGTCGTACGTTGTTCTAAATGATCGCACAAAACGTGCCTCTGCAACAGTTGCTTGGGGTTTCTCCCAGCGAATTCCCAACTATGATCATGTATCTTCATTGGCGTCATCACTAAAGGCACAGGGAACAAAATAAACACCCTGTTTAAACGTTCACAATGTGGAAGGCGTGTCCGCACATTTGAATTGAGGGGGGGGGGGGCAGGGGTGTAAATGAAATTCGATTGAAGACACCATTCAATTGTCAAAAGGCACAATCAACCAGAGCTATTTGTGGTCACCCTGCCCCTCCCCTGCTTCCTACCACAGCGTTAGCTAGTGTGGACAAAAATGAATTTCCCTCCCTGAGATTCTTTGAGAAATGGGTATTTCCATGGGGTTGGGTCCACTTTTCATGCAAAGTCCATGTAACGTAGTGACCCACTTTGTCACTTCACCATGAAGATTAATTCAGATCTTCTTAAGCTTTGATCTATTGATGAAAATTGTTTTTGATTCTCAGTTACACACATTTAGATTTAAAATCTTTTCTGGATTTGAAGGTACAGGTATACAAAAATTTCACTACGTTACATGGACATCCCACTGCATTTGCATGTGCAAGAAATGGTCAGGTATCAAATTCCAATATGCTATCATGGTCTTTGAGGAATACTTCTGGGTGGGACACAGTTTTGGGGTAATGTCATTATTTTACAATACTTGCCTGGTTTGAAAAAGCCACAGATTTAGGGTTTCTGGATGTCACAAAAATAGACCCAACCCCGTGGAAATACCCAAATGTAGAACTGGGCTATGTTTATTAAAACTGTTTATTTAGATCTTCAAACAACGCTAAGAACGACTGGTGACCCTTCTCCAGCTGCGATTCAGCACCCGGAACTATCTTTGTGTGCATGAAAGGGTCCCCCATTGCTTGTAGAGTCAAGTGAAGATCTAGAGACAGCTTTATGAAACACAACCCAGGTGTCATGATGTATACCTGTTTGCTTTAAAGCGAAAGACTAGTTTTGGGAGGAGGGCGCTTCAGATATTTAACTAGTTTGCGAGCTGCAGTAAAACTATTACCATAATGCAGTTTTTCAATAGTAAATTAGAGCATGTTCATAGTTTGTTTGAATGAAATCGGCCTAGAAATGGCTTAATTATCGCAAAATATAATAACCTGGTGCGGTCGTACTTGCTCACAGAACATTCTTCACGTACAAAATGAATGCGAACTCACACACCGCAGACAATACCACCGATCGCACCGCCCGTTTCAGGCCGACACTCCCCCGCTCTAAAGCACTTAGCACACCGTAGGAACAATGGTGATTGACCTGTTCGACGTAAAATACACAGAATACAAGCAAAAATGTACTCCTAATATCTTACGTAGATATATTTAGGCATGTAAAGCAACTTGTGAATACATCAGCTCGTTTAACATCACTTTCTGCATCCTGGTCATTACGAATCTATACCTTTATTGATAATGATTATCACTACCTGAGGGAAGGAATTATGTTTTATCTGCTCTAGAACCACTTTGTTCGGTTTAAACCCCGGTCACATAGGACCCCGGAAGCAACGCGATTCACCCCGACTCGTTATTCTGAGGCATTTAACTGTGAATTAACAACGAGTCGGGGTGAATCGTGCTGCTTCCGAGGTCCTATGTGACCGGGGCTTTAGGGCACACAAAGCTTTTAGAAGACTTGGAAGCCTTAAAAAATGCTAATAGATATATGAATGAATGCCAATTGAAGAAGTGTTCAAAACATGACATAATCTTGGTTTCATTTAAGAAATTCTGAAATGCCATATTCGAAATGCCACCTAAATGGTTGATCGTGAACATGTACAAATTAAAGCTGTGAAAAATATTTTGAAATAATAATGCTATTTTACCCTATCTGATTTAGAATTTAGAAATTAGAAAATAGAATTTTTACAATATCATTTTTTTGCTATGGTTATTGTCTAAATGTTCTATTTATAGATTAAATCTCCATGGGTTCATTGAATTTATTAAAAAAAAAACAGTTTCATGCCATTGTTCATTATTTAGTGAATAACCAAATTGTTTTCCCCCCTCCAACTGTTGGATTTATATCAATTTATGATAAATACAGATAAAGGACTTAGAATATCTCTCTGTTCATGAAAAATCTTCAGATTTTGCTTCATTGTTCATTATCTAAATACCTCAATCATTGCTTCCACTGCACAACTCTTGGATTTGTATCAATTTGTGATTGATACAAATAAAAGGCTCAGAATATCTCTCTGTTCATGGAAAATCTTCAAATTTTACATCATTGTTCATTATTTTGGGAAAAATCAATCCTTGCCCTTCCTATATTTAGATTCCTTTCTAAATATATAAGATTCACCATGGTGATAATCATAATGTAATCATCCAAAAAAGAAGAATCGCTTTTTGAGTGTACCTTGTGTGTCCCTCTTATAGTAGTTGTATGGAAAATGGAGATCATTGTATGAGCTATTCTTGGTAAAATGCAGGGCCTCAGCAAAAGGGAAGACCTTGGGTTTCTCAGACAGTGATATGTAGATTTTGCATTTTGGAACATATTTTGATATTTGTGATGACTCTTCAGCCCTGTTCATTATCTTCAGGAAGAACGAGAATGATTTGATTCTGGTTCTGTTTGGGAATCATTGGTTTGCCTTTCCAGACAGTGCATGTTTTATTGGTAAAACTCTGCAGCCCCCAACATTTTATAGGCATTTTATAGGCTTATAAACATTTCAATGATATAATTGAAAAGCTGCTTTCAGTTGATTGGTCACGTGTCCTGATGTATGTGAAGTTAATATAACTGAATCCGTTTTAATCCATTAATACTCATTCTTTTCAAATCTTTGAAAAGAGGTTGAATCAATTAATTTATCTGTACTCATGTATATATTGATGAAAACAAAACAACTTTCCCTGCTTTTAATCAATGCAAGATTTTTCTTGGGCACACCCAGTCTTAAAGTCACACAAAAATAACAAAATATTAAAGCAATAATAAGATTATTTAAGGTGAATTTATTCTTTTTATCTATCACAGAATTTCCCTTTTAAACAATTGAAACAACTCTTGAAGTTTAATATTAAATGATATCTTTAGGGATATAACAATTCAAAGAATCATATTTATTTAAAAATTGTGTCCTACCACCCATTAGGGAGTTACACAAAATTGACCGGTTCATGAATATGCAAATTTCATGCACTGAGACTTCTAATATATAGGTTGGTCTTGACGACCCGAAAGCTTGTGTGAGGCTTGTCAAACATAACAACAACTAATGCATACACAGTAGATTCCCAGTGTTGGAGTCTAACTTTTGCCAACAGGTTTAAAAAATGTGACATAACTTATGTTTGTTAGCAAGAAACATGCTGACATTTGAATCAGTTAGCAGTTACTAGTATTGCTTTGATGGCAACATAAGTAGAGTGAAATTCTTGTTATGCCAATATGTATATTTAAAAAAATCTTTGTCTTTTAAGTGACTTTGTTTACTTTGTTTTACATATTAGAATTTTCCCTTCTCCCTCTCTCTTTGTCATTATGTTTCTTCTTTATCTTTTTCTTCCACAGTTTGTTGGATTACAAATATTTTACTTTTTGTAAAATTATGATTTTCCCATATTTTTGCAATGTGTCCGTAAACAATAAGTTTTCAAACCTTTGTGAAGAGTACATCATTATCATGTTAAAGAAACCGTCAAGCATCAAATTCTTATCAAACTGTCCCTGTATTTTATCCCATATCAAATGCCTTTTATTTGTTACCTTCTCCTGTAGTTGTGACCCCAGCTAATAATGAATTAGTTCCTCAATGTCAGTATGCTAAAATCATACTAAAGCTGATATATTCAACAGATTCTGTTAAAGAATTTTTTTTCAATCTTTATTTTGTGGGTTTTCTTGCTTAAAAACACATTTTTATTGATTCATTTAGTTCAATTGTTTATTTATTTTTTCATTAATCCTTCTATTGAATTGAATTGAAATAGGTTATTTTTAAACTTCTTTAACAGTCACTTAGAGACTGAAGTGCATTACTGTACAAACTAAATAAATGCAACAATTAAAAAGCTACACTACTTATTTTGTTATACTTATATTTATTTTCAATTTATTTGTTTATCTGTTTATTTCATTTTTGGCTTTACAGTGATATCTGGATCCAGGCATAAGGTTATTTAATAGTTCCGATATAAATGTGATATGTATTTTTATTCATGTAGACCTTGAAACGTTTCAAGAAATTCTATATATTTTCAAAGCTCCTTGCCAAATTAGGAGTTGCTTAATACAAAATTGGTTAAAAGAATTAAGATTGTGTTTCCCTTAAATATGTTCTCATTAGGGGTTTTCCAAAACTTGGCATGTATTCACCTTTGCTTTCCCAAGTTATAAATCTGTTTCTATAAATGTTCATTGAAGGATATTTTCTATTTCATAAACATTTTATCCTTGCATATCAACTGTGGTGACAATTTTAGCCTACAATTAAATGCTTCCATTTTTTTTTGTTTTCTTTCTTCCCTGCAGTGCTGCATTATTGTCTTGCATTAAAATGTTTTAATTTGATCATGCATTCGTAAAAAAAAATCACAGAATCAGTTTCTATAGAGACACTTTTTTTCAGGCAAGGCAGAACATTTTGAAAAGTGTGTGTAAGGGCGGGGGGCAGGCTATGTAATACCATTTTTACACAGGCTCGTAGGCATGCACAAACTAATGGAAATGGTGGGAGGGGGGGGGGGGGTCCAACTGCCCCCCCTCCCACTTCTTCCCCAGTCCTGTGTTCCCTGAGTAGTATCAATCTCAACTGCATTTAGAAGTAATCTAAGATTTTAACAGCATTCATTACAACATGTTGTCCAGATTATGTGTGAATAAAATCGTGTTTTAAAACAAAACCATGAACAATTGAAGTCATCAATCTCAACTGCATTTAGAAGTAATCTAAGATTTTAACAGCATTCATTACAACATTTTGTTCAGATTATGTGTAAATAAAATCATGTTTTAAAACAAAATCATGAAAAATTTGAGTGAACATGTTGTTCCGCACCTTCCTCTGACTTCTCTCTCATTTTCTATTTTGTTCTATTAAGTGCATAGGGACTTTCGCATGATTGTGTTATGGGCTATATAAAAGCCTTTCATTACTTTTTTTAATCATTATTCTGTTTCATTCAATTCACTTCAAGTTAATTGTAAATACATGTACAGGAATTACCTTGATATGATCATTTTCATATAATTGATAGTAGATGAAATTCATAGATTTAATTGATAAAGTTGACAAAGATTTTAACCCTTGATTTTGGCCGAACTTTAAATCCTTATTAAAATGTTCTCAAATGGGTGTGTCAGTGTAGAGTCAGTAATGTCACTGCGCGTACAAAACACATTACGACTTCATTCACTTTCACCTAATCAGTTTTATATGCTACATATGTGCATTCTAACATACAATTTCCTGTAATTACATTCATTTTGCACAAATTCTTAAAGACAGTGTCACACATTAATATTTTGAAATTTTAAAGATTATCTAAATCAAGTTGTGTGACTTTTGTTATTTCATTCAGATTGACTAAAAACAACTGAGATTGAAAAAAAGAAGAAATTATACAGGCACTATCAAGATATCTATGAAATTTGAATAAAGCAGTCACTGTCGCTTTATTACTGCACAGTGTGCCTATGTGGGTGATATTTTAGATTTTGCTGTTTTTTAAGCAGTAAACATTGGTTTTAAAGCCTCGTATGTTCACAACTTAGTATATGTACACCATCAACCATTTAGGCAGCCTTTAGAATCTGGAAGTTGAAATTCTTTTTTAATGAAAACAATTTTGAACAATTCAAAGAGATTTGCGGTTGCACCATGTGGTGTGGGGTTATCTTCCAAGAAATAGTCCTGAAAAGGACTGAGCAAAAGCTCAAAAAAGGATAAAAACATGATGTTCCGATTAGATTTAACTGACTCGTCCTCAGGTTCTCTTCACTCGTGGGTCTCCTACTAGTGATTCCTTCACCTGAGGACGAGGCAGTTGAATCTACTCGTAACGTCGCGTTTTTATCTTTTTTTTAGCTTTTGCTCAGTCCTTTTCAGGACTATTTCTTGAAAGATAACCCCACACCACATGGTGAACCACAAATCTCTTTGAATGTTTACTACACTATGCAAGCTCTAGTTTTTCTTCAATTTTGAACAACATCTTTAAAGTCTGATGCAAAACATAACTACTCTTGGGGATTCACGCAATCTGCTGGCAGTCACGATGACACCTTGTACTGATCATGATATTAGCTTGAATCATCTGCATGCACTTGATGCTAATCTAACTGTATCCCTTCATATAGACAGTCCAACTTAAAGGCATTGCCTATCAGGTATTCAAATTAGAATCAACCGATTCATTTAATGCTGCTCTCAAATCTCTAATTCTTTGACATAAAACATTTACTTTCTAGCTGGTGTTAAATTCAACACTAGCATATTTGCAGTGTACAACCCTCGGGAATTCGCACAATCTGCTGGCAGTCACGATGACACCTTGTATCGATCATGATATTAGCTTGAATCATCTGCATGCACTTGATGCTAATCTAGCTGTATCCATTCATGTGAGAGATCATACATGTTGAGTTAATGCAGTGATTTCTGCAATTACAGACAGTCCAACTTAAAGGCAATGACTAAGGGGGTGTTGCTCAAAATCAACTGCAGATCAACTGCAACTTTACAAATTGTAACACACGCATTTTCATTCGCGCGCGATATGCGCATTTAACAAGACGCGCATGAAACAATGATTTTAATTGGCGCGTTCCGATCAACTGCAACTTCCGATTAATTGAAACTGTTGAGCAACACCCCCTAAGACTGTCAAGTATTGAAATAAAATGTATCATATTCAGTCACATATCTTTAAACCTTCGACTCAAAAGGAATAATTTGAATACATGTAGGCCGAGCTAATAGATTCAAATGTATGTATGTTTCTTGCTAGTGGCAGTAGTAACTTGGTATTCCTTAGACTAGTTAGAAACGATTTGAACTACAATACTTGGGATCCCGTTTGCATTTGTTACTTGTTGCTATGTCAGGCGAGCCTTGGTTAAGCTTTTGAGTCATCAGGGAGAACCTTTGTATATTTAGAATGCATAAAATTTTCATCTATTAGTATAAAGCCTGTCTATTGAAAAAAATTGATGGTTCTATATATTTCAAGATATACCTGATTGAACTCTGTCAGAACTTCGTAAGTGTCAGGCTGCACACTTACATGTAATACCTATCCACAACGAGACACCATACACAGATAAATGCATGTACCCACGCGGTGGCCTTGGGAATAAGCCTATGCTATTTTCATGTGCCAAAAATCATTTGATCTTTAAACGATGACCTTACTCTTTAAACGATGACCTTAACTCTTTTTCGATAATAAAGGTTTATCTTATTTTTTGTACTCTCTGTTGCTATTTAGTTTGAAAGATACCAAAAATATCACATACTTTTTTTTAGATAGATATACATGGTAGTTATTAAGCATTGTGAGTGAATGCCTTTAAAGGGCATAATGTTCAATTATGCTGCATTATAAGCCACATGACTGGTGATCAGTTACACAATGATGTATCAATTACACCCTTGAGATAATTGTTAGATTATAAATGACTGAACAGTGGATGTTTAATTATTTTGTTAACTTGAAGATAATTGGGTGCAGAAGGCAAAAAAATTCTTGTTTTCCTCCATCTACAGTGAACCTTTTACAATGACCCAACATAAATGTTTTGTTTTTATATTGAATTTTTTGTTGTTGTTTTTTTAAGTGTTTGCTTCAAGTTTTTAATGAGGCTCTTTTAAGTTTCAAATAAAAAACAACTTTCTTTTAATGTGACAACTTCAGGTTTTGACGGCTTGAAGTTTCAGAATGACAACAGAACAATTTTGGACAAACTACTTTGGTCAAGTTCAAGATTATATGAATGCATTGTATATTAATAAATCACACAGCCCCTTAAATTTCTTTAGATTGGCAGCATCACATTATTGAACAAGTAACATGGCTCCTTTAAGCTTTAATCTGGCAGCATCACAATTTTTGAACAAGATGCATGGCTCCTTTAAGTTTTAGTCTGGTAGCATCACAATTTTGAAAAAGTCACATGGCTCCTTTAAGTTTTAGTCTGGCAGCATCACAATTTTGAAGAAGTTACATGGCTCCTTTAAGTTTTAGTCTGGCAGCATCACAATTTTGAACAAGTCACATGGCTCCTTTAATTTTTAGTCTGGCAGCATCACAATTTTGAAGAAGTCACAAGGCTCCTTTAAGTTTTAGAACGACAACACCACATCGTTTAACAATCTGCACAGCTACTTTAAAGGGAAACTTTCCCCAGACATTAAATCACATTCTTTGTGAATTGAGAAAAATAGAAAAGCAACATCAGATAATCCATTCGAAAAATTATGAATTTTTGTAGTGTTCATATCCACTATTAAATCGGCTGCCTTGAGTTAATTTGGCATCATTTTTTTATGGCAACATGGAGAACTCTCTATTTACTTTTTACACACAATTTCATATTTTCCCCTTTTTAAAGAAAAGTTGATGTACATTTTTTTTGTTGAAGTATAATCATACAATTTGGCTCAAAATTTCACAGTTTGTTCATATTTTTCTTCATAAACTGACAGCACAACTGTGTCTGGGGGAATTTCCCTTTAAAGGCTGATAGATTAAAAGCAGAAAAATCAGACAAACAGTTCCAACAAGTTTTGAAGTAAGATAAATAATAAAGATATGAATATCATATAACTGAACCATAATTTTATCCAAATTGGCAAATTTTGGTCACATGCTATGATATATGTGCAC
The DNA here is from genome assembly GCA_036244855.1 of Temnopleurus reevesii. NCBI lineage: Eukaryota > Metazoa > Echinodermata > Echinoidea > Temnopleuroida > Temnopleuridae > Temnopleurus > Temnopleurus reevesii. Next base: position 24,741 of record BQKZ01000680.1, read on the forward strand.
TTCTCAACTGTTATCTTGTTTATATAGCTTGTTGTTTTTAAGAGTCTGTTTAAATATTTCTTTGAATAAAATATCCATAAAGGTTGAATCAATAAATGCACAGGCCCAAGTATTTGTCAATGATAAAGAAAAGTTTTTTTGTGGTAAAGGGCTAGGAAAATGGGATTTTACAGCAATATGATAGAGTATTTGCAGAGAAATGCGTGACAACCGTCATATCTTTAAACAGACCCCGGCCGGGTCATACCAAAGACCTAAAAAAATGGGACCATCTGCCTTCTTGCCAGGTGCTTGGCATTTAAGAAAGGAGAAGGGTAATAATAACTGTATGTTATGCAGGGCCTGCTGGAAGAGCAGCTAACTTACAGCTGAATGTGGCTACCCAGGGTAGATAAAACATTATTATTATATCAGTTGACCAAAAGTTGCAAAATTGTGTGAAAAATCACTGTTGAGTGATATCATTGAAATTTTCATAACTTTCTTATTCATTGTCCAATTTGCTTCATAGTTTTTGTTATCTTTTTGTCTGATTATGCTGCTTTTAATCAAAGTTATATTTTTTTTGGCCTAGACCCAGCCTTTAAGTCTCAGAATGACAACAGCACAATGTAGGACGAACCTACCTCGGCACAGGCAAGTAGCAGGATACGAACATGAACCCATGATTGGCACAAACGCTAGTCGATTAGCAATATCCGCCGTTGACTAGCGGGAAAAGAATAGGGGGGCTCCTCGCTCACACGTTAAACAAGAACATAAACCAGAACAAGGGAGAGAAGGGGAAGGAGGAAAAGAGTCGCAGGAAAGGAAGGAGGGGGGTAACATGCAATGTGTGTGCCAACGTTTATAATCCGCAAGATTGGCTGTGAAGTACATATTATAATCCACGTCGTTGTTAGTAGTAGCAGGCGTGGATGTATCGTGAGGAGCGTTTAACTTAAGTCTGTGCTATAGCAGTGAGACGGGATCATACGCAGGACGGGATCTTTTTAATTTTCTTTCTGGTGTGCGGAAGGTGGATTGAAATGTGCTAGATGCCTTTCCGGGTAATGAGGTCGAATCGTAGAAGAGTAAGTCATTCCAATTTGCCTCC
>BQKZ01000680.1:30948-42124 GCA_036244855.1 Temnopleurus reevesii
TGGGTCAAAGGTCAAAGGTCACTGGGCAGAAAAACTTGATAAAGCTCATTTTTGTTATAACTTATAACAGAAAAATTGAACCAATTTCTTTCAAACTTTGTGTATAGTTTAATTATGTATAAGCATGTGAGGAAGAACTGATGAGATTTTAGGTTCACAAAGTCAAAGGTCGCAGTGCCCAAAATTTGAAAAATGTTTTTGATTTCTGATAGCATGGAACAGGCCGTACATAACTTTCTGATTGCGTGATGGCGGAGGCATAAATTTCGACCGTGCGCGGTCGAGGATTCATCTAGTTTTCAGTTTACTTTTCATTTACGTAGAAAAATCACAATGAATTCATAAATACTACATGAAATAATGGTATAAGAGGGTGAACATTTATAATTCATTTCTTGGCCCCAAAGTCAATATTTTCCTGTGGATAGTAATTACCAGCTGATTCTGCATCATATCTTAATTTTATACTCTAAAATGCAATCAAAATTTAGAAAAAGCTAAAATATTTTTTTTGACCCACCGGCCCTCTTTTACAAAACTGGTATTTTTGGGCAACCAATTTTTCCTTTGCCTTACCGCTCTGTCAATATATTACAGGTTTTTTGTACCCCTTCATACCCCTTCTATATCTCAAGTTTTGATTAAGAAGATGCATTCTTGACTTTTGAAACTTCATGGATGTGACAAACCTCGCTGTTGAATTTAGTCATCGCGGTGTTTTAATTCCCCCATACCAGATCTGGCTCAAAAGAGCTATTTTTGTGCCTCACAAATTGTCGCGTTCAATAATCTTCGTGGTGCAGTAGTGTGCATGCTTAATGCTGTCGACAGGCACGATAATGTTACTGGTAAGACGGGGAGTAACGTGGAGATTAGTTCCGCGTCATATGATCGGGTCTTCTGGCTTGTATGCAGATTTTTGCTTTGAACTTTAAGGGGAATTATCAGCCAAAATATTGGTTTACATTTATCTTGCGGGAACAGTCGTGCATATCTAGGTAGCTGACCTGCCACCCGTCCCTAAAATGGCAACAAAAATTTCCCCTCTGATTGCAAGACTTCCTCCTTTTACCTGTCTTTACAAAACAGTTTTTAGATATTTTTCATTCTTTTATAATGATGCAACTTCGTGTAGTGGTTTCGACTGTCGCTTTTCAACCAGAGGGTCGCGTAGGTCAGTATCCCACTCTTGGCATTAAGTTCCCAAGAAATTTTTCCATAAATCAAAAAGATATCTGGTTGCACCATGTGGTGTAGGATTATCTTTCAAGAAATAGTCCTGAAACAAAAAAGATAAAAACATGACTTTACCTGAGAAAGAGTTAGTTAAATATACTTGGAGCATTGTGTTTTTATCTTTTTCAAGCTTTTGCTCTGTCTGTTTCAGAACTATTTCTTGAAAGATAGACCTACACCACATAGTGCAACCGCAAATCTTTTTATTTATTCTACACCAAGCAAGTTCTAGTTTTATTCAAATTTGTCCACATTGTGCTGCACTAATGCCAGGTGGGGTTGATAGGTACCTGGAAGGAATACTTATTTCTTAGTGTGCTTGAAGCCAGTATAGTAATGCAAAATGCATTTAGCACTCCTCAGAGTGGGTACTTGTGCTATAGAAACTGTATGTATTATTATTATTATTATTATTATTGCTATTATTATTATTATCATCATCATCATCTCGCCTTTCAACCAGAGGGTCGTATGTTCGAATCCCACCCATGGCGTCAATTTCCTTCAGCAAGAAATGTATCCACACTGTGCTGCACTCAACCCAGGTGAGGTGAATGGGTACCTGGCAGGAATATTTATTTCTTGAAATGCCAAGTGCGCTGGTGGCTGCCGAGCTAAAGCCAGGGTAATAATAATGTAAAGCGCCTTGAGCACTCAGCAATGAGAGTGCATACTTGCGCTATATAAATTGCATTATATTATTATCAAAATCTAGTAATAGCTCAGTAAGTCAGAACTCTGTTGTATTTGATATATTCCATTGATATACCCCACAGTGTTACAATTGGAAAAGGTTAGTATAAACAAGGCCAATAAGATACAAGGATTTTGATTACATTGACCATAGAGTTGTATTCATTAGTCATTCGTCTATGGGGTACCTTTTTCCTGTTACAGATTTACACTCCCGGAAAACATTTTAGGTTGTTTCCCATTAGCACCCCCGACTGTTGAATAATGGAAAATTTGAATTTGTTTTTGGTACACACGTTTTTTTTCAATTGTCACTTGAGGGTTTCTGCATTGGTTTTTTTTTTTTACGTTTTTTTTTATCAACCTCCTAGTTCAAGCATTCCCTGTATAATTGTTGATGATTTGATTTTCATGACCAACTCTCCTCTTTAAAGCCCAAGTACAGTTTTGGTAAAAGCGGATACTTTTATCGCCAGATTTTGTCTTCAGATCTATATGAAATGAAATATAGTATCCTGAACACATTGCACAAAAGATGGTGCGAAAAATGACCGAATTTGGGAAAAGCTATAAAATATGCAAATTGAAATGGTGTGGTGCAGCACCACACTATTTCAATATTTTCTTTCTTGATAAAGGACAACTTCCCATGCTCAAAATTGGATGAAAATTTCAGAATTTAATTGTTGTGTATATTCTATTGCCAAATCTTGGAAATAACTTTGTATATATGCTCGATAACAAGCAAAATAATGCTATAACCAAGAGAGGGCGCTAAATATGATTTAACGGTCAAATTCAAATTTTCAAAAGAATCAGTTCGTAAAAAAATATATGCTATGGTCTCAAAATGTGTATAAGAATTACATGATGAACATCCACAAACTTCCACTCTTTTCATCTTTACCAAAACTATACTTGGGGTTTAAAGATCGTCTGCTGGATATTGCTGGGGGAGTGGGGGTGTTCTAGATAAACCCCTAATTCAAGCATTCCCTCACTGTATTATTGTTGATTTGTTTTTCATTATTAAGTGGAGCCTCTTTCAAGTTTCTCTGCCTAATATTGTTATGGAGCTGACAAGCTAAAAAAATTGAGGTCATCACCTTAAATTAGGCGCCCCCCTAGCTATGATCCGGGGAAGGGGATGGGGCTAGCAACCCCAAAGTCTCCCCCCCTCCCGTGGTGCGCGCATGAGGGGTGGTTTAATGAACCTCTAGTTTAAGCATTCCCTGCATTATTGTTGTATGGTTGTTGATGATTTGTTTTTTCATGACTAACTGGCCTCTTCTGTTACTTTTTAAATTTTCCTGTACTGCGCCTTGAGCACATTATTCATGTGGAATCTGGCGCATTAAAAGTACCCCTATTATTATTATTATTATTATTCACAAGATTGTCTGCTGGATATTGGTATGGGGGTGTTCTTCATACGTGTATGAACCCCCGAAGTCAAGCATTCCTTGTGTTATTGTTGATGATTTGTTCTTCATGACTAAATGGCCTCACAAGATCGTCTGCTGGATATTGTTAGGCGGAGGTCAAACTTGGGTCACCCCCGAAATATCCTCACTCCCTTAGTCATCAATGCATGGTTTTATTCTACAACTGGGGGGACACTATGTCTAAATGAGATGGTTTCGATCAGAATTATAAATGTTGTGGAAGACAGGACTTGTGGAAGATGACAGCAAGGCTGACTCATATCTGTTGACCTTTTCTTCTCTGCCTTGTATATTCAATCATTTCTTCATACAATTGTAATAGGAATTTTCCATTTGGCGAAGGACTTTTCCAGGAAGGGGAGCAATCAATCATCTTGATTTGCCCACTCAAAGTATAAAGATTTCAAATCAATTGTACGAATAATATCAAAATTGTAACTGTATGGGAAATCATGTACTAAATATTTGCAATTGATCACAATCGTATGTTATGCTACAGACCCCATCAGAGCCTGTGGCATGATATAGTTACAATCAGTCTTGCGATAAATTGCAAATCTTTAGTACATGATTTCTATCGACTTGCTTTTGATATTTGTACGATTGTACGATTACCGGTAATTATAAATTCTTATTTAATGGGGCCATGAATTGAAATATGGTTGATAATGATTGTAATAATGATGGTAATAATCACTATAACAATGACAATTCTCTCTGTTTAGATTCCAAATGGTGAAGCTGTGAATGAAGCCTTATATACAAGCTTTATAAACTGATAAAAATTATACATTCAAATTATACAGTCAAACCTGCTTTAGCAACCACTTGTATAGAAAGACCACCTGTCCATAAAGATAATCTTTATTGACTCTTTAGTATGGAATTTTCATGTAAATAAACCTGTCTATAGAGACCACCTGCTGTTAACGACACACTTTTCCGTCTCCTGTGGATGGTCTTTATAGACAGGTTTGACCGTACCTTTGACCTAGGTATTCCATAAAATTTCTGGCTTTACTAACCCCAAATTAATTTATTTAAGATCAATTTGTGAACCATCATTGAAAGGCAAATAAACATAATTTACAATAAATTTTAGAATTTAACCCTGGCCGTGATGGGTTGTAAATTTTGAACTATGTAAAGGCGTCATCTTAATTAGTAGATGTTAAGTTACTCTGGAAAAAAAAGGAAATCAAAGAATCCAGAACGAATTTGAATGATTTTTTATTTATTTATTAGTATAGTTTTATTTTATAGTAGCTAGCATCCTGCATTAGTGAGAATTTACTGCACAAGTTTGTATGTTGGCATTCTAAATTGCACAGATAGCACAGTGCATATAACAAACTGGATGGATCCTGCCTCTAGAGGGGGTTGTAGTTGATATCTCTTGAATCCACATGAAGGAGATTTGCTAGGATCTCTTCATATGTCATGGTTGTGTGAAACCTTTTGAGGGTATTGATAAAGTTTTGGCAGATTTCCATCTCTAGACCAATAGATTATTGAGCCATCACATTAGTGGGCCTATAAAGACTTGGACTATTCTTATACAGAAACCTACATGAAATCCAGATACCACTCCACAAAGATATTTTCTTTTGATTTTTGTTAAACTTCACTCCAGTGTGCACATGCTGGTCATGAGAAGATACATTTGATGCATTGAACATATTTCTTACCCATTGGAAATGGAATAAAAATTATTTTTTATTTTTCTTCTGTTTTGATAAGCTATTTTTGACATAACTTATAGTGAAACTAAGCTTCTTCGAAAATATGTTTTACCACTTTTTTCTTCTCAAAGATGGCATAATGTTTGCAGAACATTTGAAATAAACATTCATATTAAATCAAGCTTACATGCAAGCTTAAAAATCCTATTATTTCTGAAATAGCATTTTATAATATTTAATTATTTGAGGTCTTTTTGGGCCCTAAATATTTTTCCAATAAAATGCCATGGAGAATTCAAGAACTGAGTGAAAATCTTAAAGTGAACAATGTTCATATATACTTTGTTGTAAGTTTTCACATCAGGCGCTTTTACAAGGGATTGAGCACACGCTTTCACCTTCACATCCCCAGAAATTTGAATATTCAAAACTGAACTTACTGAGAAAGGTCCAAAGTTTCTCATCAGCGCTGAATTTTCACCATTTGTTGTTGATTGCATATTAACCATGAAAACCTCTGACTGTTTATTCACACAAATGAGACCCACTTTACTCTTTGCTGCAAAAACTTCTTAACAGTCTGCTGCCCTCAACTTGTTTTAATGAAACAACACCAGAGAGTATTGTACCTGGTGTCTGTACAGTATTTTTATTGAGCATATTAATCTATGACGACTGAATTCCATAATTCCCATACATTTTTTTGCGCACTGATTTGATTATCACTCAATAATAATTCCAGTAATTTCTATGAGATTGTATTAAACTTGTACCATCTTGTAAATTATTTACAACTGCTTGTTATTTGGTTGACATCCCTCAAAGCCAAAAGTAAATATTTAGCTATTCCAGTGGAACTATGATAAATAATTTGAAAAAAATTGTATTATATCGTACAAATGTACAACGTTGACTGATCTGCACTAATAGGGTTTGATAATAGCCCTGCACATGACCAAAAAAGTATTTCTATAAAGATACATCTGCAATGTTTACAGCAGTTGTACTTCAGGACTCAGTTTCATATTGTTCTTGATATGAAATTAGTTGACAATTGTTTTCCAAGTGTATTGAAAGTCTTTTGTGTTTCATTTGGCTTGTAGCAAAATTCACTTTGGCAATTTTGTTCAGTAGAGAGCTTATAACAGGTGGCACATGCATGATGATACTGTAGCATTGTGATAATTCGTAATTGTTCTTTTGTGTTGTTTTTTTTTACTTAGATTTTTATTGTACAAATTTGAGCCAAAGAATATCTTTTTTTAATTGATCTCTGATATCCCAGCTAATTTGAAGTTTGGACAAAGTAGATCATGATTAAAAAAGAGAACTAATGGCTTTAAATATTTCAAAAAGTTTTGCATGTCATACCTGAACATGTATTTGGTGAATATAATGTACAGTCAAGTGATTAGGGGTTTATGAAAAGTTGTCACTTTGAAAAATAATTGTTTATAAAAAAGAAAACAAAAGAAATGAGTAAGATATGAATCTAAATTGAAAAATCAATATAATTCTTTCTTAAATGCTTAAATAATTGATCTTATTATATTAAAGAAAGAACAAAATTTGTGTCAATTTTTTTTAGAAAAGGAAAAAAATATGGTATGGGAAATTTGTCGCCATAACAAAGCTTGTTTACAATTTGGTAAGCCTGATTGTATCTGCAATCAATATGTTGTCATGAGAAATGACAGCCTTAATAACTAGCTTCCTTATCANACTCCACAAAGATATTTTCTTTTGATTTTTGTTAAACTTCACGCTGTTGTGTGCACATGATGGTTATGGGAAGATGAATTTTATGCATTGAACATATATCTTACCCATTGAAAATTAAAAAAAAAAAAAAATTTCTCTCTTTTGTTTCGATAATTTGTTTTGACATCATTTATAGTAAAACTAGGCTACCTTAAAGCCCATGTACAGTTTTGGTAAAATATGATATTTTTATTGCCAAATTTTGTCTACAAATCTATATAAAATGAAACGTGATATCATGAACATGCTGTACAAAAGATTGTGCGAAAAATGAACAGGTTTTGGATAAGTTATAACCTAAAATGTGCAAAATATTTCAGCGTTGTGTCCCCCGACGCTAATTCAACGTTGTTCTTTCTTGATAAAGGACAACTTCTCATGCACAGAATTGGATGACAATTTCAGAATTTATTCTTTGTGGATTCCTTTTTATCATGGTTTAATCAAATCTTGGAAATAACTTTGTATATGCCCGATAAAAGAAGCAAAATATTGTTATAACCAAGAGAGGGCGCTAAATACGATTTAACGGTCAAATTCAAATTTTCAAAAGAATTAGCTCGTAGAAAAATATGCTATGGTCTTAAAATGTGTATAAAAATTACATGTCATGGTAAATATCCCAAAAATTCACATTTCTTAATCTTTACCAAAACTATACTTGGGCTTTGATAATATATTTTACCATTTTTTTGTTACAAAGATAATGTAATGTTTGCAGAACATTTGAAATAAAGATATTAAATCAAGCTTACATACAAGCTTAATACCCCAGGTATTTTTGGAAACGGTATGTATAATACTGATATATAGTTGAACTCATTTTTTGGCCTGAAGATTGTTCCAATGATTTTCCATGTATCATTAAATAACTGAGTCAAAATCTTATAGTGAATATAAAGGTTCATATTAACTTTTGTAAAAGTTTTTACATCAGGCACTTTTACAAGAAGATCAAGCTCTAGTTTCTTCCTTCATATCCTCAAACATTTGAGTATACAAATTGAACTTCAACTGAAAAAATTGCAAGGTTTCTTATCAGCGATGAATTTTCATAATTTTCTTGTTGCATATTTACCATGTAAGCATCTGGCAGTTTATTTACAAGAGTGAGATCCTTAGATACTCCATGCAGGAAAAACTTCTAAACAGTCTGCTGCCCTCAACTTGTTTTAGTGAAACAACATCAGAGAGAATTGTACCTGCAGTTTGGACTTTATATACTATTTCAACCCATTGAATACTGAATTATGTAATTCCCATAGACTTTGTGCAGGGACTTCCCATTTCCAGCAGACAGTGAGTTAATCCTTTGTGTGCTGATTTTATCTATCTCATCACTTAGTGATAATGATGGTTGATTTTGTGATACTGAATTTTAATCTTGATATTATGCTATTTTATTTTATCTTTACTCTTCTTTAAAAAGATGATTTTATTTAACTTTGTTTGTTGTTAAGGCGATCCCAACTAACATGTAAGCTATGCTTCCAGGTTACTTGCCTCCTTTGATTCTATCACTTTGTCATGTCATATTGTATTGATTATGTGCATGTATATGAAAAAGGTACATGTAGTAAATCTTTAATTCAATAAAAAAAAATCAATATTTTGGTGTTATGTTAATATATTTTAATGTTGATGTACCTAAAAGCTAAAAGTAAAGTTGTAGCTTTTTAAGTGGAAAGATGATTTGAGTATAGTAATGGTTTTGTTTTTGGATTAAATTGTACAATAAATGAACAGGGTTGATTAGCTTTGATCATGACAACAAACATATCCCTGTGAAATGCATCTGTAACAGTTACAGCAAAAGTGCACCAGGGCTCAGTTTCATATTGTTCTTGATATGAAATTAGTTGACAATTGTTTTTTCAAGTGTACTATTAAAAGATCTGTTTCATTTGGCTTGTAGCAAAACTCACTTTGGCACATTTTATTCGTAATATTGAGCTTATAACAGGTGGTCCATAATGATAGTATTGTGATTTTGTTCTTTATTGTCTTTTACCTTAGATTTCTATTGTAGTTTTTTTTTAAGTTTTGACAAAGTAGGTCATGGTTAAAAGAGAAAACTAATTTGGCCTTTAATTTTTGATAATCTTAAACAGTTTTGCATATACAGTCAACTCTGCCTAAGTCGAACTTGTCTAAGTCGAATAATTGCCTAAGTCGATGTGATTTTCTGAAACAAATCATACAAAACCAGTGTTATTAGCCTCTTTTAAGTCGAAATTCTCATAAGTCGAACAGATTTGTGTGGTCCCATCAGCTTCGACTTAGGCAGAGTTACCTGTATATCACTCCTGAACATTTTTTAGTGACTACATATAAATTGAGTGGAAAAAAGGGTTCCCCCAAGTTGTCACTTATTCTGATTGAACATTGTGAATCCTATTTTAATTACTAAAGTATTCAATAATGCTACTTTCCAGGGTTCTACATGTTCTACATTTTTTAGTAGTTACCCTTTTTCTATTTTCATCAAAATGCAATCAATTTATTGTACATGTTTTTTACATTGTAAATACCATCATTGTATTTGATTATTTTTCATGATTGATAAAAGAAATAAAGTCGGAACTGAACTGAACTGACCTTAACTCTAAAAATACAATTGTTCAATGAAAAATGATTTACATAACTCTGAAATGAAAAGTCAATATAATCATTTCTCAAATGCTTGAATAATTGATGTGACTTTATTATACATATACTTCAGAAAGAAACAATATTTTTGTCAGATTTTCTAGAAACGATCAAAAATGCAAATTGGGGAGTTTTTCGTTGTCATAACAAAGCCTGTTTACAATTTGATAAGCCTGATTGTACATGTATCTGTGATCAATATGTTGTCAGGAGAAATGACAGCCTTAATAACTAGCTTCCTTATCGTTATGTAATTGTCTGGGTTTGACGAAACAAGGACTTAAGGAGGCTTCCTTTGTATCCCCTACCCAAATCCGTGTCACGAAAACATTAGCTGTGCATTGCTTTTGTTCTTAATGTTTAATGACTTGGTCTGCCCCAGAAAAAATCTTGCATTGATTAAAGACAGAGGAATCAAACGTACAGATCATAAACAGTTTGAAATAAGGCGGACGATATTAGTTAGAGTATAAAATCGCACGATAAGTTAGAAAGTGAGGAAAATTTCTATTATATAGCTGAACAGGGATTTTTTTTCATGCCAATTGGCAACTTTTGGTGATATGATATGGTGTATATTATGCACTGCCCTACTGGTAAAGTTATTGTTTTTAAGAATCCGTTTTGACCGACAAATCCTTGAGTTTAAAAATAAGATCTGTATCAATGTAAAATTTCAATTAGAATGGTCATTTTTGGTATAAAAGGTTTGAGAAAAGAGGGGTTTAAAACTGAAAATGTAAGTGTGTGTTAAATTATATAAATGAACTGATATGTCTGATTCGATATGTCTCGAACTTTGTTCATTAGTTATTCTAATTTTTCTGCTTTTTAAAAGATTTTACTGCATTTGGAAATTGGTGAATTTGAACGCAACATGATTTTCAAATATCTCACATGAAAACAACACAATTGCCATATCAGGAAAAATATGTGAATAACAAGGAATAGATGCCTGAAAACCTGCTATAGTACATGTATGTGAGCAAGCATTGTGTGATAATAGCTGTTATCACACACTGATGAATTGAACATGTGCAAAATATTATTTAGAGGTTGTGGTGTTGCGGTGATTACCTGAGGATTAGGTATTGTTTGATCAAACCAAGATAATCACGTGAAACCTAAATTTATGACGGCCTTGCAATTTATGGTACGTAGCTTATATTTATTTATTTATTTATTTTTTTATTTATTTATTAGGTCTTCTTTATACAGGGTATAGCCCTTTCAATAATGAAATTGATCTACCAAGAGGCCCTTGATACTTAGAAATTATATTTGATGTTACCATGGCAATGGTATGCAACAGCCAATCAGCTTCAAGGATTCAAAAGGACTTATGATAAATGGCAAATGGCCGTGTTGTATAATTGCCTTGTCCATATTGGTGATAGAATTTATCATCTTGATATAGACTTATTCTTGGTAAAATTTAAACCCTGTACTGAAAAAAGAAAATGCACAAGCAACAGCTATACATAGAGCTAAAATAGATACAGCTATAGATTGCAGTAGGGACATTAGTCATTTCCAAAAGAGAATGTTGTCTTTGTATGGTTAGAGAAGGAGAAGAAGAGAAGCAAATAAACAAAGAAACATTTTGCAGGAAGAACACAACAATATTTGTAGAATGAATAAGGGGAATAAATAACCAAGTGCCAAAACAAAACAAAAATAAATAGGAAGAGAGTGGGGGGGGGGGGGGGG